>PVIY010046713.1:0-18285 GCA_004026745.1 Myrmecophaga tridactyla
TGAAGATATTTTTACGATGCTTTTTAGCCATGCACATTTCCTTATTTGAAAATTGTCTCTTATGTCTTTTGCCCATTTTTAATTGGGTTCTTTGTCTTTTCATTGTTGAGTTGTAGAATTTCTTTATTTGTTCTGGATATCAAGCTCTTATAGATATGTGGTTTCCAAATATTTTCTCCCACTGAGTCAGCTGCCTTTTAATAAAGTCCTTTGAAATACAGAAGTATTCAGTTTTTTGTTTGTTTGTTTGTTTGTTTTTTAATTTGCATATGGGCAGGAGGCACCAGGGATCGAACTCCAGACCTCCAGCACAGCAGGTCAGAGCTCTGCCTGCTGAGCCACGGCAGCCGCCCAGTATTCAGTTTTGAGGAGACCCCACTTATTTTTCCTTTTGTTTCTTGTGCTTTGGATGTAAGGTCTATGAAACTACTACCTATCACAAGACCTTAAAGATGTTTCCCTTCATTTTCTTCTAGGAGTTTTATGGTATTAGCTCCTATATTTAAGTATTTGATCCATTTTGAGTTAATTTTTATATAGAGAATGAGATAGGAGTCCTCTTTCACTCTTTTTTATATTGATATCCAGTTTTCCCAGCATCATTTGTTGAAGAGACTGTCATGACCCAATTGAATGGAATTGGAAACCTTGTCAAAAATCAATTGAGGGCAGGCCACGGTGTCTCAGTGGCAGAGTTCTCGCCTACCATGCTGGAGACCCAGGTTCTATTCCCGGTGCTCGCCCATGTTAAAAAAAATCTATTGACCATAGACCTGAGGATCTATTTATGAATTCTCAGTTGGATTCTATTGATCAATATATCTAGCCTTATGCCAGTACCATGCTGTTTTGACCACTGTGGTTTTATAATATGATTTATAGTCAGGAAACATGAATCTTCCCCCTACATCTTTATTTTTCAAGATGTTTTTGGCTATAGGAGGCCCCTTTCCTTTGCAAAAAAACCTGATAAATAGGTTTCCATTGTGGCAAAGTACACTGTTGGAATTTTGATTGGTATTACATTGAATCTGCAGATCAATTTGGCAGAATTGGCATCTTAACAACATTTAGCCTTCCAATCCATGAACATAGAATGGGTCTCCATTTGTTTAGGTCTTCTTTCATTTACTTTAGCAAGATTTTGCAGTTTTCTGCATATCAACCCTTTAAATCCTTGGTTAAGTTTATTCCTAGATATTTGATTCTTTTAGTTTTGAATGGATTTTTTTCTTGATTAACTCCACAGATAGGAGTATCCTACAACTTTGTTGAGCTCATTTATTAGCTCCAGTAGCTTTACCTTATTTTCTTTTTTGGTAAGTTCTAAGTAATTTATGTCACTTGTAAGTAGTAATAGTTTTACCACATCTTTTCCACAGAATGCATTTTTTTGAAAATATTCACTGATTATTCAAAAAATGATTACATGAAAACTACATAAATTCAAGAAAAAAATTTTAGAGCTAATTTTAATACAATACAATAAGTTATTTTTTATAAAAGTTGAATTAATATAGCCAACAACCCATGGATTTTGTATTTACATCTTAAATATTTACTGGTTTAAGAAACAGAGATTTGTAATTGTACTTCAGGTGTTAATGTATTAAGAGGAAGTGAACATGACAACCCCATGCCATATACCATTTGGAGCAGTAGACATTGGAAGATTGAAGTTCTTGACAAATAACAAACAAATCAGGTGAAACCTAGGATCTTTCCAACATTTTTTCTGAAGGAAAATTCTTAAATGTAGTAGTGAAAACATATAGTGGTTTCATGGATTTGAGGAGGTGGAGATTGTAGTTATGGAATAGCTGAGGGAATTGTAATTTGTGTGGCAAAATTCCAGACAGGGGAAAGCTGCTGAAAGAAAGAACTGAAAAATTATGCAGTTGATCTCCTCAAGTTTGGAGCTGAATATGGCTGAGAATGCATAGAGTGAAACTCAATAAATTCTGGCAAAACAAACAAACAAAAAAATTAGATGAGTAGTTTAAAGATCTAACACAGAGGTGAAAATGTTTAAGTTTTGGACAGTCATAGTGGAAAGCACTGCTTGAACACACAGACAGCCAGTGAAAATCCCAAAGAATATGTATTTTGGTAATGAGGCAAAATTAGACCTAACCTAACAGCTACTCTAGTCCACCTTTAAAAATAAAACCCTGAAAACAATCCAAAAAAAACATGAAGTTGAGTAGCAAGTACCTTGTCTCTCTACCAAACATAATTCAAATCTTCAAAGGAAAATAATCAAGATTAGACACTCAACAATGTAATATCATAATTTCTTGCACCCCATTGAAAATTACTAAGCATGCAAATAAGCAGATGTGACCCATAACCAGTATAAAAATCAGTAAAAGAAGCAAACTAATAAATTAGTGGTGGAATTAGTAAAGCAGGGATTTAATAGCTATAATCAATATTCAGATGCAGGCCAAAATTAAAGAGAAAACATGGACATAATTAGGAGAAACAAGAGATGTTTTTAAAAGTAATTAAAATTTATAGAAATGAAGAAATCCAATAACTAAAATGAAAACATCACTGAAACATTAAGAATGGAAAAGGTAATGCTGAAAAAAATATCATTGAACTGGAATTTCAGTATGCAATATGAATCAGGGAGAAAAAGTATATATATTTTAAATTAGAGACAGTGACATATAGAATAATAACAAATATTCAAATATCCATACAGGGTTATGTCAGCAAAAATAACATAGTACATACCTCCAAAGCCTTGGACTTCAACAGAAACATCAAAAAATCAAGATAAAACAGTCCTGATCAAATTGTGAGAACTTGATAAAATCGAAAAAGTTTTAGAGCTAGCTAATAAATGTTGAATGAAGAAGATGGCAATGTAAAATTGTAAGAAAACTATGTGGCATTGTACCAGTCCTTGTCCACACACTCCTTGGCACAGTGACAGTCTTGAAGAGGACAGCCCAATTTCCCCTGACAGGACCCTCATCCAGAGGGAGTGGTGTAGACTTTATTCTCAAAGAATTTTGTTTGTCTGTGGCCTACTGGAGGTGAACTGAAGACCTAACACAAGATGCTTATCTTTGTTTCATCTCATTCAGAACTCACAGAGCACTGACAACAGTCAGGTAGTCCTCAAAACCATCATAAGGCAAATAACAAAATATTACAACAGCAACATTGGAGTTCCAAAAAAAAAAAAAAAACCCAAAAGCCTGGGAGAAGAAGCTGGACTGATAGAGAGAGTTTCTTTGTAAAGGTAGAACAGTCAAATGTACCCACATATACTGGAGAATTTAGAAAGTCATGCCATAGCCATGGATAGACACGACCTTGGGAAAGACCTAAAAATACCCTAAGTTTTCACCTTTGGCTGATCTTCAGTATCAGAACAGAAAGGACATGGACCCTAAGGCAGATGTGTAAATAACATGGTTAAACATTAAGTGATGGTCCAGCACAGAGCTGATTGGAGAATCTATGATAGATATTTTATTTTCTTCCCTACCTTTCCCATCCCTTCCAATCCCTTCCCTTCTGTCTATCTCTCTCACTCTCTCTCACTCTGGATCTCTCTGGCTCTTCCCTCCCTCCTCCTCCTCCTTCTACGTCTGCTTCTCCTCCATCTCCTCCACTTCCCTCTTCTCCACTTCCTCCTCCTCTGCCTTCTTCCTTTCTCTCTATCTCTCTGTCTCTCTCTCTTTCTGTCTCTCTCTGTCTCTCTTTGTCTCTCTCTGTCTCTCTCTCACTGTCTCTCTCTCTCTCTTCTGCTTTGGGTCACTTGGCATTCATATATTCTCTACAAATTTATACCTGAAAACAAGGTAAAGGAACAGAGATTCATAGATCATACATGATTAAGAACACAGACTTGATAAAAATAGTTTAGAAATATCACCAAACAAACAGCCACAAGAACAAAATCACATCCTAAGAAACACAACAATTCTGCTTTTCAGACTTACTACTTTATAATATTCAAACTTTTACTTTTCAACAAAACATTACAAAGCACACATTAGACAAGAAAATGAAATAGAAGGCATACAAATGGAAAGGAGTAAGTGAACCTATTTCTATTCACAAAAGACATGATCCTATATAATAGAAAATCTCTACTTATAGCATGCAAGATCAACAAGCAAAACCAGTTGTGTTTCTGCACTGCATAAATGAAGTATCCTAAAGAATACTGGGCAAACAATCCATCTAAAATGGAATAAAAAATAATATTATCCTGATAATAAATTTAACAGGAGTTGAATCACTTGTACAGAGAAAACAACAATATATTGCTGAAAAAATTAAAAACCTAAATGAAAGGAAACATAACCTTTTAATGGATTCAAGGACTTGTTGCAATTGCAGCACTATGCAAAGCATTATACGGATTCAATTCAATTCCTATCACAATTCTAATGTCATTTTGAAGAAATGTAGGAATAATCATAAAATTCATATGGAATTCCAAAATAACCAAAACAATGTTAAAAAAGAACAAAATTGAATGACTCACTCTCCACTAATTCAAAACTTACCACAAAACTACAATAATCAAAAGAATGTGATATTGGCTTAAGGATAGACACATAGAAAAATGGAATAGAATCGAGAGCCCAGAAATAAACCCTCACATCGGTGGTCAACTGATTTTAGAGAAGGATGCTTCAACAATTAGTAAGTAAAGAACAGTCTCTTCAACAAATGGTACTGGGAAAATTACATACCCAAATTCTAAGGAATGAAGTTGAATCTCTACCTCACATTATATACAAAGATGAAATAAAAATGGATTAAAAATTCAAATGTAAGCACAAAACCCATAAAACTCTAAGGGAAATAAAGACTATATGAGGTACTTCAATAAATCAACAGTAAAAAAGATAAACAAACCAATCGAAAAACAGTCAAAGGACATGAATTTTTAAAATATTTGTACTGACAAATCTTCACACACATACAATCCATATATGGTGTACAATCAATGGCTCACAATATCATCACATAATTGCGTATTCATCACCATGTTCATTTTTGGAACATTTGCATCACTCCAGAAGAAGATATAAAAAGAAATAATAAAAAAATTCATATGTCCCATACAACTTAATGCTTCCCTCTCATTGACCACTAGTATTTCAAGCTGCCAAATTTATTTTACCCCTTATGCCCCTATTATCTATTTATTTGTTATCCATATTTTTTACTCATCTGTCAATACCCTAGATAAAAGGACCATCAGACAAAAGGTTTTCACAATCACATACCAGAGTAAATGAATATTGATTTCAAAAAAGAAGATATACAAATAGCCAACAAGTACATGAAAAGTTGTTTACCGCCATTAGGGAAATTCAAATCAAAATTGTGAGAAGGTGCACAGGCAGTTCAGTGGTAGAATGCTCGCCTTTCATGTGGGAGACCCAGTCCAATTCCCGGACCAGACACCCCCCCAAAACAAACAAACAAACAAACAAAAAACAGTAAGAGAGATGACATTATCAACACGGTGATATGAAAAGTTACTGAAAAACTTTCTCTAGAAATTCAATGAGAAAAAGGACAATTCTGAATGTACATAACTCTGGAGGAAGCTATAGACTGGAGAAGGACCCTACAAATGCCAAATTGAAGAGAGAGAAGAATGTCAGGTAGTAAAACTCCATAATGAATCAGCCAGCCCCCTCCCTTCTACCTTATTTAGCTTACACACACTGTGTGAATGGCACAGAAAAGGCAGCTAGGATCTCTCCCATTGGGGACAAAGAATATAAATTCTCTCACAGCAGTGAGACAGAGCCCCACCATTCAGAGAACCAAAGTATAGGGTTGGTCATTTCAAGGCCCAGGTCATTGAGGGATAAAGAGTCTGAGAATATGTGGACAAAGTCTGTATGTTTAGCTGTAGGTTGGAAAGTACTTCTCTTATCCCTTAGGGAAACAGCAGTGGGTGGACCCCTGCCTGGGTGTCCACCAAAAACTGGGTCATCCAGGGAGTCATCTGCAACAAATAAAGTAGGAGACATAGCCTCACATTAAGCTAGACTTGGCCAGCAAACTGAGGGCACAAGAGCCAAACAATTCCTGCCACCCTAATAAGATGGTTTCTGTATTACTAGACAATCATCATGTGAGGACTAGTAAGTTATCAACCAGTGCTACCTGTTACGCAGCCTGGAAAGTTCAAGAGAATTGTTGGGCTTTATCAAGACACTCCACAAAAATATCTCAGACCCAAAGGAAGTGTTCTGGACTCCCACGTAAGGAATGCACACTTGTTCTGGCTGAAAAATGTGGAGGACCCAACTGTTGAATCAGTGTCTTTATAGAAACCCAGGTGTTGGCAAAAAACAGACAATCAATGGGAGCAGGCAGACTTGTTTTACCCACACAGAGAGACATTGCTGTGGGGCCCAGAGTCAATCCCCATCCTTGAGGCAGGGCGGTGTGGGCATCTAGTGTTTCAGGGAGACCAGGGTCAGGGCCAATTTGACAACTGGCCAGCAAAAGAGATGAACAGGTAGGAAACACCAAACTAACAAACAAGAAAACCCTAGCAAAAGAGAGAAAACAACCTCCAGAATAAACTAAACAAGAAAATCAGATGCCTAGACACCAGCTCATGTGAGAAAACACAACAATATAGCTCAACGATAAAAACAAAGTAACACCCCAACTGAGATAGAGGAGTTGAAACAACTTAATTAAAGATGTTCAAATAAATCTTCTAAATCAAATCACTGAAGTAAAGGAAAGTATGACAAAAGAGATGAAGTATATAAAGAAGACACTGGGGGAGTACATAGAAGAATTTGAAAGCTTGAAAAGAAATAAATGGCAGAACTTATAAGAATGAGAGAGACAATAGAAGAGATCATAAAAACCATGGAGACACACAACTGCAGTTTTGGAGAAGCAGAAGAAAGGATTAATACACTAGAGGACAGAACACCTGAAATCCTATACACTAAAAAACAGATAGGTAAAAGAATGGAAATGTATGAACAAATTCTTGGTCTCAGGGAACTGCACAGCAACATGAAGTGTGTAAAAATATGTATTATGAGTATCCCAGGTGGAGAAGAGAAGGGATGGGGGCAGAAAACATAATGGAGGAAATAATCACTGAAAATTTCACAATTCTCATGGACAACATAAAATTACAGATCCAAGAAGCACAACATACCCCAAACAGTATAGATCCAAGTAGACATACTCCAGGACACTTACTAATCAGATCATCAAGTATCAAAGACAAAAAGAATTCTGAAGGCAGCAAGAGAAAAGTGGTATGATGTATTTAAAATCCTGAAATAGACCAAATATCATCCAAGAACTCTATATTTGACAAAATTGCCCTTCAAAAATGATGGGGTTTAAAATATTTACAGATAAACAGACACTGAGTGAGTTAGTGAATAAGAGACATGTTCTACAACAAATACTGAGGGGATTGCTACAGGCAGATAGGAAAAGGCAGGAGAAAGCGGTCTAGAGAAGAGTGTATAAATGGTGATTAGCAGTAAGGGTACTAATAAGTAAAAAGAAAGAGTGAAAAAATATGACAGACAAAATCCAAATGACAAAATGGTTGAAGAAAATACTGCCTGTACAATAATAACATTGACTGTTAATGAATTAAACACCCCAATCAAAAGTCATAGTTTGACAGCATGAATGAGAAAAACAAACAAACAAACAACAACAACAACAACAAAAGTGGATTCACCTGTTTGCTGTCTGTAAGAGCCTCACTTAAGACCCAAGGACAAAAACAGGTTGAAAGTGAAAGGTTGGAAAAAGATACTATATGAAAACAACAGCCAAGAAGAGTAGGGATAGCTCTGCTAATATCATACAAGTTAGACTTCAAATGATAAACAATTAAAAGAGAAAAAGAAAGGCACTAATATTAACAAGGAATATATATAACAAGGAAGACATAATAATAATAAATATCTATGCACTGAGCCAGAGTGATGCAAAATACAGGAAGCAAGCTCTGGCAACACTGAAGGGAGAAGTAGAACCTTCAAAACAATAGTTGGAGATGTCAACAACATTACTTTCATCAATGGATAGAACATCTAGACAGGATCAGTAAGGAAAGAGAAACCTTGAATAATATGATTAATGATAATGTAAATTAACTGATATTTAGAGAACATTGCACACCAAAATAGGAGGATACACATGCTTCGTGAGAGTTCAGGGAACATTCTATAAGATATATCACATATTGGAGCAGAAAGAAGGACACAATAAAATAATTTTTTTGGTACACAATAATATTTTTAAAAATCAAAATTATACAAACAATTTCTTGTATCTGAAAGGAATGAAGTTTGAAATCAATAAGAGGTAGAAGGCTGGAAAATTCACAAGTATATGGAGGCTAAACAACAACACTCTTAAACAACTAGTGGGCTAAGAAAGAAATTGCAAGAGAAATCAGTATGTATGTGAAGGCAAATGAAAATGAGAATACAACATATCAAAACTTATGGGATACAACAAAGGAAGTGTGAGAGGGAAATTTATGTCCTAAATGTCTATATTACAAAAAAAAGGAGGAAAGTTGAGGAATGAACTGTTCACTTGGAGGAGCTAAAGAAAGAACAGCAAACTAAACTAAAGCAAACTGAATGAAATGAATAAAATGATTATAGGAGATATAAAGGGAAATTGAGAACATGAAAACAATAGAGAAAATAAATAACCCCAGAGAGTTAGACTGTGAGAAAATCAATAAAATTGTTGGACCATTAGCTAGGCTGACCGTAAAAGAGAGAAAGAGTATACAAATAAAGAAAATTAGAAATGAGCAGTGGGACATAAGTACTGACCCTGCATAAATAAAGGAAATAATGAGAGGATACCATGAAAATCTATATGTTAACAAACTGGATAAGTTAGACAAAATGGATAATTTCCCAATAAAGCATGAATAAACAGCACTGAGTCAAGAAGAAGTAGAAGCCCTCAACAAATCAAATACAGGTAAAGAGATTGAATTAGTCACCAGAAAAATCCCAAAACGAAAAGTCCAGGATGAGATGGCTTCACATGTGATTCTACCAAATATTCAAGAAAGAATTAATACCAACCTTGTCCAAACACTTTAAAAAATTTAACAGGACAGAAAGAATGCTCCAAGTGCTGGACCTTGATCCTAGTTCCAGAGGTACTAGCATAACCCTCTTGCACATATTGAGTATGTTTATTTCTGTGCCAATCTATCTAGCAGCAGCCTGCAACACTGAATTCAATCACAGACTTACAAGTAGCCTGCCGTTGGTGGCTCATAGAGCTTCCCTATAGCATTCTGTCAAATAGCTGAATGGCAGCTGAGTGTCAGCTGTGGGATATACCATGAACTACACAGAACATGAGGAAATGCTAGTTCCTGAAGAAATGAAGACATTCATATCTGTGCTATTGAAGGAATTCCTAAGTCTACATGCTCATGTCCAGGACAAGATGCATGCAGAGAAAAGACCAGGGAAATCCCTATGTGTTTGCCTCAGGCTGTCCTCTAACCTCATTACTAAGACAGCTAAGCTCTGAAGGACAACACTCACACAGGGCAATCTGCAAAAACTGGAAACTATGTTTTACTTTTTATCAGAACTTGGAATTCGAAAGAATATCCGCAATAACAGTAGCTGAATACAATCTTATATAACTCAGTGTCTAAATTCCAGGGATAATACATTAAAATAGCAAAACGTCTAGATGGCTGGGTGAGAAATAAGTGGGGACACCTATTGACTAATGTTGGAATATAATATGAGCAAGACATAAACTTGTTAAGTCAAGCCACTGGAAAAAAGCTATGTCTAGTTGGCAACACAAGATTACAAAACACACAAAGAAATGGGATCTGATGGCCTATGGTAAGGAGAAGATAAATGCATCAGAAAACATCAATGAGGAAGACTAGATTGGGGCCATACCAGACAAAGATCTTTTTAAATAGTCCTAAATATGATGGAAAGGGCTAAAGGAAAACATGGACAAAGAAGTAAAGGATGTCAGGAAAATAACAGATGAGCAGAAAGTGAATGTCAATAAAGAGATAGAAATCATGAAAAGAAATGAAACAGAGCTGAACATCACAATGAAGTTTTAAGAATATATCCCTAGAGAGATCAATATCTAATTGGAGTTGACAGATGAAAGATAATTGAAATCATCTAGCCTAAGAGTAGGAAAAAAAAAAAGAAAAGTGGACAGACTCTGAGAAAAACTTGGGATACCATTAAGCATACTAACATAGACATGATGGGAGTCCCAGAAGGAGGTAAAAAGGACAGAGACAAAATTCAAAGATATAATGACTGTAAACTTCTCAAAATTAGCAAAAGACATGCTTATATATACTGAAGAAGCTCCATGAACTAAAAAAGAACATACTGAGATATGTTATAATCAAACTGTTGAATGCCAAGGTGAAGGCATTCTGAAAGCCACAGTAAAGAAGCAATATATCATGTACATGGCAGTATCAATAAGTTTAAGTGCTGATCTCTCACTGAAAACAAGAAAACACTAAGGCAGTGGGATGACATATTCATCTGCAAGGAAAAAAAAAGCCAATCAGGAATTCTATATGCAGCAAAATCTCCTTTCAAAAATGAGGGAGAGATTAAGATATTCCCAGTTAAACAAAATCTGAGCAAGTTTGTCAGCACTACTCTGGACATACTAGTAAGGCTAAATTGAGTTCTTCAGATGGAAAGGAAAGGACACTCAACAATATATCAAATTGGCAGGAAAAAAATGTAGATCTCTGGTAAAGATAATGACATGGGAAATGTAAATGCCATTATTATTATAGTTTTGGTATGTGCCTCCACTTTTTACTCCCTATAGGATCTAAAATACAAGCAGCAATGATAAATCAATGGTATTAGATTCATAATATATAAAATATATTTGTGACAATAACTACATAAAAATGAGGAATAGAGGATTATATGAACATGGTTTGTTTATGCTACTAAAGTTAAATTAGATGATGGTTAATTTCTATGTCATCTTTGCCAAGTTTGGGTATCCAGCTATTTGGTCAGGAAGCACTGGCCTGATTGTTAGTGTGAGGACATTTCATGGACTTAAATCATCAGTAGGTTGCTTGCATCTATGGTTGATTATATCTAAAATCAAATGAGGAGTTTACCTTGAACAATGAGAGAAGTCTTGTCCAGTCAGTTGAAGGTTTTAAAAAGAGAAGTGATAATTTCAGCAGTCAGAAGAGAGAATATCCATCTCTACTTCAGCCAGCCAGTTACTCCTGGGGAATTCATGAAAAACCTTAATCAGAGTTTCCAATTTGACACCTACCCTATGGAATTTGGACTTGTGCATCCCCACAGTCTTATAAGACAATTTTTATAAAAATCTCTTAATATTTACTATCTTCTGTCCAGTTCTGTTTCCCAAGAGAACTGTGACTAATACAATTAGTATCAAGACACTTGAGATTTATCTGGGTTTAGGGTGTTCAATTTAAGCTTCATGGTAAAAACAACACAGAAAAATTTCAGATTAATATGCACAGATTCAAGAATGCAACATTAATTGCTGCTGAGTTTCCAGCTTGCCTACAAACTTAGAAAATGCCAGGCCTCACAATCACCTGAGCCATTTCCTTAAAATCTCTCCATCTTTCTCTCCCACTCTCTGCATACACACACACGCATAAACACACATGCACATATGTACACCACACAAATACACATACTGTTGGTTCTGCTTCTCTTGAGAAACCTGAGTGATGCAATGATGCAAACAAGATTTTGGTATGGAGAGTGGTTCTAGAGGAAAAGAACCTTAAGAATGAGTTTTCTGAATTGGTTATGGGGTTTCTAAAATTGGTTCACAAATCTGATTAAACTTAAAGGCACTTTCCAGTAGTAAAGAGAGCATGGATAGTCCATGGCATACTGTGGCAAAAGATTAAAAAAAAACACCACACAATTATAAAAAGCAAGTTTCTCGATGACAATGTATTTGATACCTTAGCACAAATTTGTCAAACTAATGAGTGTAATGTAATTGGCCATTTGCCACAAACTGCAGTAAAGAAAGTAGAGAAATAAAAGGACGTGCTTAGAACTTCAAATTCCCAGCACAAGTGACACCTTAATAACCTGAAAGTTCTTATACCCACCTTGAAAGAAATCCTAATCCCCTATAATTTCAGGATTGAGATATCCAAAATGTAAACTCAGAGTAACACCACCTAGTGATTGAATTACAACACAAAATGAATTCTCAATGTTTGTAGTTATTTAAGGTTAAAGTGAAGACATTAATTGGGAATTTTAGGAAGGGGATCCTAAAAATTGGAATGGGTACATATTTGTAGATCCTGATGCTGGAGATATTAAACTCTTAAATTCTGAAAATTCTTTGCTTTCAGGAGCAGTCAATCCATTTATTACAGAAGATGTCATACTGGCATTGCCTGAATAACCTCTAATGGCATCACCTGCAAGACCAGGCTGATTCTCCTTAGAATCCACAATTAACATCTTGCTTTCCATATAGACCTATAATTAGGCTCAGGTCTCATCAGACCTGGAAGATGAAGTACGAATTGTGGCCCATGAAGAGGTGTGCTCATTCCAGAAAAATGAATGATTCTTGAAATTTCTAAATGTTAATCTGAGTAGCATGCATGAGAATAGATTTTAATAGTGTGGGACAATGGTGGAAGGAGTATAAAGCTGGATCTTGCTGAATTTATTAATATGGGCTCTCTAGGCAGAGATTCTGGGTGCATGATTTAGCTCAAGAGTATAGAAAGACCTTTAATGGTAGTTTGGTTAGTTTACTGAATCATGGACCAAAAGATAGAATAGAATAAATGAACTTGAAAGTGCAAAACTCTCTTGTAGTACATACAGGAAGGCATCCAAGGCTCAGGGAAATTATACTGTTAGAGTAGATTACCACGCAAAACCTTTTCAGTCAACCAAGAGAGCCCAAAGAACACACCTTTCACAAAAATTGTGAAAAATATAATTTTAAACAGAAGGCCAGATCCTTGAAGAGCTCTCTATTTAACCTATTTTGTAGCTCAAAACTACATGGAAGGATATTCCTGTCACTGTATTGTGACCTTTAAATGCAGTAGGAATGATTAGGGCTTAGGGCAGCAGGTTCCAGGGAGTTGTGCTTAATCATCAAAGACAAGGTGGTCATGGTTACCATAATGGATAGCCGATCAACGCAGTATTCTGATTCTGACCCTCAGAGAGCTACAATATTGGATAGTTGATCATGATAACCCTAAAAGAAAAATAAATGGGTAGTCCATGGAATTCTTTCTCGACATATATATGGAGAAGAGTTGCAGGTCAAGAGAAGAAAAGTCTTACTGGACTCATGAAAACAGAGTCATGACCCTTCGATTAATTCCCTGACTTGAGGCAGTTTAAACCCAGGCATACAGGGAAGGACATGCCTCCTTCAGGAAGGGTCTCATGGAACTGAAAAAAAATTATACTATTAATCTTTCACTCATTTTTCACCAAAAGAAATTACAACCTTTATCCAGAGAAACTGTGCACTTAGGGAAAGAAAATGATCAGAATTTTCAGGAATTATTTCATACAAGCTCTGAATTGACACCAATTCCAGGAGACTCACCATGGTCCACAATTACAGTAAGGGCTTAAGGAGGTCAAATGATCAATGAAGATTTAGTTCTGATCTTTCTCACAGTGGATTTACTGTGTCTGAAACACCCCTGTGGTTATTACCTCAGTTACAGAAACATAACTGTAATATATATACACATATTATCTATATATATATACATATCATATTATATATATGTTATTATTATTTTTAGATTATATATACTGGCAGAATTGTAGGAAATTAACACATCCTCTATATTTAGAATTCAGAAATTGATTTGTCAGTTGCTTCTTTCTCCATACCTGTAAGTAAAGGTCACCAGAAGCATTATGTTGTTACCTAGTGTTTTAGTGTGCTAGCTGCCAGAATGTGATAAAACAGAAATATAACAGCCTTTAAAAAGGGAAATTTATTAATTTGCTAGTGTACTATTCTAAGGCCATGAAAATGTCCAGTATAAAGCAAGGCCATACAAATATCCAATCTAAGGCATCCAGGAAAAGATATCCTGGTTCTAGAAAGGCAATGAAGCTCAGGGTTTCTCTCTCAACTGGAGAGGCACATGGAGAATATGGTGATGTCTGCTAGCATTCTCTCTAGGCTTCTTGTGTCATGAAACTCTCTGGGGGACATTTTTCTTCTTCATCCCCAAATGTCTCTGGCTCTGTGGACTCTAATAGCTCTTCTGTTTCTAAAGTTTTTCCAAAATAGTTCCCACTTGCAAGAGGGAACTTTGAAGATGGCTCTTTTAAGAGGACTCCAGTAAGCATCCCCACCTTGTATGTGTGGAGACATACCTCCATGGAAACCATCTAATCAAAAGTTTCTACCTATACTTGGGTGGGTCACATCTCCATGGAAACAAACAAAAAGCTCCCACCCAGCAATATTGAATGTGGATTAAAGGACAGGGCTTTTCTGGGGTACACCATATATTCAAGCCAGCATTCTACCCTTTGGATCCCAAAAAGACACCGTGTTCTTTCCAAAAGCAAAATATATTCTTTCAGGTCTTAGAAAAATAATTTTACATGAAGAAAGAACTTTTGACCTGGGGGCCCTTCAGCTTCTTTTGTAGAACCAGATGTGGCAATAAGATAAACAATCACAAGGTTTATGGTGAAGGACCTTTGAGACCTCCAGACATGCCAACACCACACCCACCAGAAGGTGAATGAAGCAAGACCAGATATGTCTATAAGATAAACAACTAGAGGTATGTGGTGAAGGGCTGTTCTTGCTTGATAACCCTTGATGGTGCATGTAAACGCACATCAAAAGCGGGCAGTGTGTCAGAACCCCAGCACCAATCAGACCATAAGCCAACAATCCCCTGTCCAATCAAGGAAGAAAACATCATCTAGTGGACCTGATCCCCTATCGATACAATTTTCTTTATAAAAATGCAGCTCTCAGAAAGAGAGCCGAAGCCATTTTCTGTCCTTTTGCTGGGTCCCACCTGCTTTCTCCTTGCTTTTCCCTTCAATAAATCTGTTATACTTTGACTCGTTGTCCTGCACAGATTCCTTAAGGACTCCAACTGAATGCAATCATTTCATAACAGTATCAAAAAGTCTTAAACCATGTCAGTAACAGTACAAATACAATACAAAGTCAGAAATAGTACAAAATCTCATCAAGATCAGTTACAGGCATGGCCTGTCCTAAGGCAAAATTCTCCCCTGGTGCTGGCTTTGCAAAACTCAGAAGTTATTTGCTTCAGCATATGAAGGAGGGGCAGTCATAGGATAAATACCCCCATTTCCATAAGGAGAAATTGGAAGGAACACAGGGGACACTGGGCCCAAACATTTTTGAAAACCTGGAGGGCAAACTCCTATGATTTCCAAATCTGAGAGTCATTTATCTTCAGGGCTTTAGAAAGCAGCAGTCCCAACCTTCCCAAGGACCTACACAGCAGATCCACCTCTCTCTGAATGCAACCATGAGGGACACTGGGGAGACCACTTTTTTCTCAGCTGTACCCTCTCCAAGCATTGGGGGGCTGCACTTGGACTCTCTGCTATCTCCAGGTCATACACTCAACCCTTCCATGTGGTGGCAGCCAGGCTCTCCCCAATCCCCAAGGAATGTGCTCCACCCTCATCAAGGCCTGAGGCAGCACAACTCTTTCACTGCAATGAGGTAGCTAGCCTGTCCTCTGTCTTCAGTGCAAGCCCACCCTCTTCAAGTACTTGGGTTGGTCCTGCTCTCCTGACTTGAGGTTTCTTGACTTCAGATCCCAGCATCCATGGTTCTGTTTTACCTTTACTTTGTTCCTTTTTTTGAGTAATTTAATCCAGACTGGAAGTGGTTCTGTTTATACAGGCCCCTCAGCACTCTTGTTGGTTTTCTATGTAACAAAGCAAGGATCATGCTCATCAGACAGAAGGAGTTTCCACAAATCCTTCCTAGATAAGTCAACCTCTAATCCTGGCTTTCTCTGAAATGGCTGGCTGGTTACACATTTGTCCTAATCCTCATATGGGGCACCATTCTCTGGAAGATTCCCCTTTCCTGGAAGCCCAGAATTTTCCTGATCATCAGTTTCTGGTTTCTTTATACCCAAGAATTCAGTTCTCAGCTTATCTCTTTCCTACTGTATTTCACTACAAGCTAAAAGAGGAATCCAGGATGCACTTTCCACATTGAATTTGGAAATTTTTTTGCTCTAAATATCCATGTCCATGGCTATTAAAATTTACCTTCCAGCCAAAGCCATTAGTCAATTTTGCTAAACCATCTGCCTTTTTAAAACAAGGATCACCTTCCTTCCAGATTGCAATAACACATATCTCATTTCTGTCTGAAGCTTCATCAGAGGTATCTTGAGAGTCCACATTTCCCAACAATCTCTTCAAAGCATTCTAGGCATTCTCTATCAAGCTCCTTATAACTCTTTCAGAATCTTCCCTTTATCCATTTAAAAAGGCTCTCTAACATGTTTGGTATTTGTAAACTGCAGTAGTATCCCACTCCCGGTACCAAAATCTGTTCTAATTTGATAGCTGCCAGAATGTGATATACCAGAAATGGTATGGTTTTTAAAAAGGGGAATTTATTAAGTTGCTAATTTATAGCTCTAATGTCATGAAAATGTCCAATATTAAAGCAATGTCCAATCTAAGCTATCCTGGGGAGGATACCTTGGATCCAGAAGGCTGATGATATTCAGGGTTTCTCTTTCAATCAGAAAGGCACATGGTGAACACGGTGTCATCTGCTAGCCTTCTCTGCAGGCGTCTTTCAAGAATCGCCCTGGACAACATTTTCCTTTATCATCTCCAAAGGTCTTTGGCTATGTGGCTCTAAAGTTTTCTTCAAAATGGTTACCTCTCAAAGGGCTCCAGTAAGCATCCCCACTTTTAATGGGTAGAGACACAACTCCATGAAAACCATCTAATCAAAAGTTACAACAATTGGGTTGTCACATCTCCATGGAAACAATAAAAAAATTCCCACCCAGCAATATTGAATGCAGATTAAAGGGCATGGATTTTCTGGGGTATACCACAGATTCAAACTGGCAAACTTGGCAAGGCCTGAAATACACTTTCACTATCATTCTTCAAGGTTATATCCATTCTCCAATCATTTGGTCTGCAGCCCTTTACAAAAAACATCATGTTGATAATGAGACACTAACATTCTCCAGGATTATATCCATTCTCCAATCATCTGGTCTGTAGCTCTTTACAAAGGACATCATGTTGATAATGGGACATGATTTTGAAATGAAAGTAATATCTGAATATTAACTCCAGTGGAAAGACTTTTTTGTGTTGTTTTTCTTCTTTTCTGCTCTCAATGTGTATGTAATTAGTAAAATGATAAACCAACTACTGCTTTGTAATAGTGTAAAATTAGTAATAAAATATCTCCATCTTTAGAAAATATGGTAAAACTGTTTATGTAAGACATTCCTAAACTCTTTTCCATGTCAACTTTCAAGTATAAAGAATATAATAGATATTCCACTGGTATTTATTATCAATTGATATGAAACTAAATGGATTTAGGAATGGATTTCCTAGAGAATTTATTTTGTTTATGATAGAAAATAAAACATATTATAATTTACTGTACAATGTCACCAATAGTTAGTGAAGGAAATCCAAAGACTATACTAGGAGTATGAAGGTGGAGGTAAATAAAACCAGTTCAATCAAAATTCTGATAGAAAAATGAGACCTACAAAATATGTGTTATCAGTCATCATCTTGGATAGGATGGGTGGGTTGTTAATATAATTTAATATCATTATAACAAAACAAGTATAAGAAGTCTAATCTAAAAGAACAAAAACAAATGTATTATTTTTTTTTTGAGGTGAATGGCCTGGGACTTGAATTCGGGTCTCCTGGATGGAAGGCGAGCATTCTACCACTGAACCACACATGCATCCTGTATTATCTTTTTAAGCCTATGGAAAATTGTAGAGGAGTGCATGGGCCTGTGCAGAAATAAAACCATGATATTTCCTGCAACTTTGAAGGCCCAGGTTAAGAGTCAGTAAGAGATTTACTAATACATGAGTTTTGCAAACTTAAGTTTTGATCACATTGATGGTATTTGGGCAGTTATTTAACAAATCACTTCCTGTGCTCTGTCACCCACTAACAATGAAGTATGTAC
>PVIY010046714.1:0-18285 GCA_004026745.1 Myrmecophaga tridactyla
CATCTGGCCCCTCCTATGACCAAAAAAGAGGCACAACGCCTACTTGGTCTCTTTGGATTTTGGTGACAATATATTCCTCATTTGGGTATGCTACTCTGACCCATTTATTGGGTGACCAGAAAAGCTCCTAATTTTGAATAGGGGCCTGAACAAGAGGAGGCTCTGCGACAAGTCCAAGCTGCTGTACAAGCTGTTCTGCCACTTGGACCATATGATCCAGAAGATCCAATGGGGCTGGAAGAATTGGTGGCAAATAGAAAAGCTGTCTAGAGCCTTTGGCAGACCCCTATAGGAAAATCACAACACAGACCCTTAGGATTTTGGAGCAAAGCCTTACTATCTGCTGCAGATAACTACTCTCTCTTTTTTTTTTTTTAAGCATTCATCACTTTATTGACCTTGACATATAAATATATAAACAGTATCAACAAGGCAACTGTTATGGCAATAAAGTCCTTATTATGCATTTTTGCTGTCTCATTGGACGCTGAATTCATGAAGAAGTGAATAACTGAGGGACAAAAAAATACATTAACATAAGAAAACATTAAAGCACAAAAAACACCTTAATCAATGTTCTTACCACCCAGGGTTCCCATACTTAGAGAATTCTCTGTTATCAAAAACACTCTAGAATTAGGGAAGGAACTAGTATGTTATAGACGCAAATATTTTTCCTCTCAAATGCTGTTATAGGTGAAGAGAAAAAGAATTTAGTGAAAGAAAAAAAACCCACAAACATATTTCATACACATGCAAAAAGGCAAACAAAATGACAAAATATGTAGACTCAGGAAAGCATATAAAAAAGAGTAAAATCTATTAGTAGTATATATAAAGAAATCATTTTACTATCCTTGGCAGAGGGGCCTTAGTTTTTCGTACCTTTTGAGGATGTTGACTAAACCAGAATGCCCAGATGTTCACTTCTTTTTTGTGTGTGTATGCTGTATGGTGGGGGTCATGCTTCATTCCTTTCCCAAGCGACTATCCCTTTATTGCAGCACCATTTGTTGAAAAATTTCTGGGGGGTGAGGGAGAGTGCACAGGCCAGAAAACAAACTCTACTCTCATTTTGAGAAACAGTTTTTGGCCTGCTACTGGGCCTTAGTAGAGACTGAAGGCTTAACCATGGGCCACCAAGTTACTGTGAGACCTGAGTTGCCTATCATGAGTTGGGTCTTGTCTGACCCACCAATCCAAAAAGTTGGCGTACGCAGCAGCACTCCATCATAAAATGGAAATGGCATTGTTCTAGTTTGCTAGCTGCCAGAATGCAACACACCAGAAACGGATTGGCTTTTAATAAAAGGGGATTTATTTTGTTAATTCTTCAGAGGAAAGGCAGCCAACTTTCCACTGAGGTTCTTTCTTACGTGGGAAGGCACAGGATAGTCTCTGCTGGCCTTCTCTCCAGGCCTCTGGGTTCCAACAACTTTCCCCAGGGTGATTTCTTTCTGCATCTCCAAAGGCCTGGGCTGAGCTGTGAGTGCTGAGATGAGGTATGCTGAGCTGCTTCGGCTGTGCTACGTTGCACTCTCTCATTTAAGCACCAGCCAATTAAGTCAAATGTCATTCATTGCAGCAGGCCTGCCTCCTAGCCGACTGCAGATGTAATCAGCAACAGATAAGGTTCACGTATCATTGGCTCATGTCCACAGCAACAGAACTATGTGCCTTCACCTGGCCAAGCTGACAACTGAATCTAACTGCCACAGGTATATACAAGATAGGGCCAGAGCAGGTCCTGAAGGCACAAGTAAGTTACATGAGGAAGTGGCCCAAATGCCTATGGCCTCCACTCCTGCCACATTATGTTCTCTTTCCCAAACCAGAGCTATGGCCTCTTGGGGAGTGCTTTACAGTGAATTGACTGAGGAAGAGAAAACTTGGGCCTGGTTTACAGATGGTTTGGCATGATATGCGGGTACCACCTGAAATTGGACAACTGCAGCACTACAACCCCTTTCTGGGGTGTCCCTGAATGACAGTGGTGAGGAGAAATCCTCCCAGTGGGCAGAACTTCAAGCAGTGTAACCTGGTTGTTCATTTTGCTTGGAAGGAGAACTGGCCAGAGGTGCGTTTGTATACTGACTCATGGACTGCTGCTAATGTTTTGACTGGATGGTCAGGGGCTTGGAAAGACCATAATTGGAAAAACTGGTGACAAAGAGGTTTGGGAAAGAGGTATGTGGATAGAGCTTTCTGAGTGGGCTAAAACATGAAGATATTTGTGTACCATGTGAATGCGCACCAGAGGGTGACTTCAGCAGAGGAAGGTTTTAATAATCAAGTGGATAAGATGACCTGTTCTGTGGATACCATTCAGCCTCTTTCCCCAGCAACCACTGTCATTGCCCAATGGGCTCATAAAGAATGTGGTCATGGTGGTAGGGATGGAGGTTATGCATGGGCTCAGCAACATGGACTTCCACTCACCAAGGCTGACTTGCCTACAGCTACTGCTGAGTGCCCAATCTGCCAGCAGCAGAGACCCACACTCAGCCCCCGATATGGCACCATTCCCCCAAGGTGACCTGCCAGCTATATGGTAGCAGGTTGATTACATTGGACCATTCCCTTCATGGAAGGGGCAGTGATTTGTTCTAACTGGAATAGACACATACTCTGGATATGGGTTTGCTTCCCCTGTACACAATGCTTCTGCCAAAACTACCATCCATGGACATACAGAATGAGTACTTAATTCACTCACACACCTCAGAATAGCCAAGATGATAGAAATAACAAAAAAATACTGGTGGGTACATTTTTATATATCACTCACCTGGTCCATGCTTCTTGTCAAACATGTCAACAATACAACCCAGGAAAGCCATTAAAGTTTCCTATGGGATTTTCCTTTACCTCCTGGGCCAGTGCTATTCTGGTAAATGGACTTTATCTGGCTTCCCCTTCTCATGGATAAAAATATGTACTAGTAATGGCCTGGTTGTTCTTTCACTAGCTAGACAAGCTACTCCACTTCTAGACAGGTGACTGCCTCTTTTGTAGCAAAGACACTATTTTAAAACATTACAAAATATACAGCTTGGGGCACTCCACCAACCTTCTCAGTGCTTAAGACACTCATTTTGCAGGACAAATAATTAAAGAAATATACAAAGTCTTCCCTATATACTGATGACTGATTGCCCATATATGCCAATTTTTCACCTGGGGGATAGGACCAATGGGAAAAATCAAACAATTAGCCAAGCTTAGTGACTCTCTAGAATTACTCTGGCTTAAAAGACTTCCACTATTCCTGCTCAACCTCTACTCAACCCTCTTTGGAAAGATAAACTCACATGCTATGAAATTGTTACTGGAAGATGTTTACTACTTCCTCACATATCATTTACAAACTCTAACATCATCCAACAGGACCTAATTAAATTTTGCAAGGCATTAATGAACTACTCTCAGAGCTTATGGTCACAGATTGATGGGGTTTGGAGGAGAACACTGCCTGATTCCAACTAACCCCCCAAATCTGCAGCCTGGAGAGTTTGTATATTGGAAAAGACATCAATTAAAAATATCTTTGGCAATTACATCCTGACCAAAAAAGGGAAAAGAAGTGTAATTAATAAAGTATCAGTGGCAGAGAGAGTTCAAATAGAGTCGAGAGGGTACTCTGGAGGTTGCTCTTATGCAAGCTACATGTAGACCTTGCCACTTATCATAACCTGCCAACCCCCAACTAGGACCATTACAGCCAATCCTAAAAAACACTTAGGGCAATTTAGAAAATTCCACAAGGGTTCTAGGCACTAGAATAACTTTCAGAAACCTACAACCTGGTCCAGATAAGTCGTGAAACCTAGTCCAGCCTCTCCAGAACATCAGATAGTTCCATTTTCCTACCTCATATTAGTGACAGACCCTTCCAATATCAAAAATTTAGAATTGCCATAGCCCAATGAGAGGTATGGAAAGATCAAAGGTGATGGTGGAATTATAAAGATAGGACTTAACAATTGAATATGAATGCTGAATCATTAAATTGATGTCTCTTTTAGTCTCCAGTATATTACAACAGCTAGAAGTAAAAACCTAAAATTGTGAAATTGTAACCCATGTCAAAGTCTGACATATGTTCTACAACTAACTGTGGTGCTGTGCTTGGAAATTTATAACTTTTTTGTATATATGTTATTGTTTACCAAAAAAGAAGGGGAAAAAAGTCGACTGTGGTGATAAAAAAGTATTTAAGCCCTCTAGCCTCCTATATTCTGCAGCAGCTAGAAGGATAAATCTGAGAGGAGTGTATGGTAGCCCATGACAAACTCTGGGATCTATCCTGTAACCACTTGTTGAAGAGTGCTTTGAAAACTACAGCTTTTTTATTTCTTTGCTTTGTATATATGTTATACTACACACACAAAAAAAAAGTTTTAAAAAAATCTTTGGAACCTCAATGGGAAGGACCTTATTAGGTCCTGCTCACCAGCCAATGTGCTGCTATACTTGCTGGTATGGGTCCTTGGATACATCTATCTCAACTTACACAAGTCCCACCAAACCACGGGAAAAGTAAAGCCACTGGTGACCTCAAAGTCACCCAAAAAAGAGTTTCAGGTCATCCAGAAGTAGATGACAACAGATGTGTACAACTTTCTCCAAAAGCTACAGATTAAGAAACGTGTTGTTCTTTGTTTGTTTGTTTGTTTTTCCTTTTTTCTCCTTTCCTTTCCCTCTTGATCCTTTACCATTCACCATCCTTTATCCCCAGCCATACAAAGGACTGCCAACCTGAGCAATGTGTCAAACTAATTTAGACTCCACAGAGGATCCGGTTATTGACTGTGCCCATAGACATTCAGACCCAGATAAACATAAAGGCATATTTTGCATAGACCAAGTATGGTACAGAAAGGACAGACATTGAATAGATAAACATCAGAAATGGTCTCCCCTTTGAACTTATCTTACTTTTGAAGAAAATGCCCATAATGTAAATTTCCCAGGTTATAATGAATTTCTCTCATTGCATAAACAATGATAATGGCACCAGACCTTATCTAGGTACTATCCTAGCCAACCTCTGCAATCCAACCCTTTGGTACTGAAGCAGGCTAGAACAGGGACCTAAGAGGACAGATGATACCATGAAGAAGCCCTTGAGCAAGGACAATTAATCAAGGTCAGGAGGTCCTGTCTACACAGACACCCTGCCTGGGGGCTACACACCTATGTAAAACACCTGGCAGCAGCCAACCCACTCAAATGTACAATCTACCCAAAGGAGGATAGGAGGAGTCCTGTACAAGGAAGGGAGAGGGGAAGTAAGTAAAGCTAAGCAGTAAAATCAAATTGCCCCAACATTGGGGGCCTCTTGTCTCTATCTTCTTGCAGGAGTGCCTGCATGCTCTTTCTCTGCATGTGTACTTAACACTTTTTTTTGCCTGCTTGCTCAATCTATGCTGTGCCCTTGAATTCTTTCTTGGGGTACAGCCAAGAATCTAGGAACTCAAATCTGGCAACATATTTTGACAAGCCAGCTGGGAGACACTTCTCTCCAACTGTCTGGACTGGTAAGTCATGGCTATTGACTAGGAGGCTTGGTCGTGTGCTTTCACTTTTCTTCTTGCATGGCTTCCTCATGCAACTCTGTGTCCTCCTGAAAGGGTGGAATCATTTCCACTGTTCCCTCTAGGAACTAGGGACTCTGATCTGCCACTCCCAGGACATAATCTCAGTCTACTCTGAGTTCTCTGGCTCCTTCCTCATAGATGGCAGGAGCTTGTCTCCACCCTGTGCAGATCCAAGGAGATTCAGAGTGGCGGGTGATTCTGTTCTTGAGACCTGACTGGGGACTTCTTCCAGTGTTATGCAGGAGTCAAACAGGAGTCAAATCAAGTCCCCCCATTTCTCTCTCTCTCTTTCTCTCTCTCGCTCTCTCTCTGTTCTAGTTTGCTAGCTGCCAGAATGCTTTTTAAAAGGAGAATTTAATAAGTTGCTAGTTTACAGTTCTAAGGTTGAGAAAACATCCCAATTAAAACAAGTCTATAGAAATGTCCAATCAAAGGCATCCAGGGAAAGATACCTTGGTTAAAAATGGTCGATGAAGTTCAGGGTCTCTCTCCCAAGTGAGAAGGCACATGGCGAACACAGTTAGGGTTTCTCTCTTTCATTTGGAAAGGCACATGGCGAACATGGTGTCATTTGCTAGCTTTCTCTACTGGCTTCCTTTCATGAAGCTTCCTGGGAAATGTTTTCCTTCTTCATTTCCAAAGGTCGCTGGCTGGTGGGCTCTCTGCTTCTCATGGCTATGTCATTCTGCTCTCTCAGAATCTCCTGGCTTTCTCTCTTGTCATTCTCTTTTATAGGATTCCATTAAACTAATGAAGACCCACACGAATGGGCGGAGACACATCTCCACCTAATCCAGTTTAACAACCACTCTTGATTGAGTTACACCTCCAGGGAGATGATCTAATTACAGTTTCAAACATACAGTACCGAATAGGGATTAGAAGAAACAGCTGCCTTTACAAAATGGGATTAGAATTAAAACATGGCTTTTCTAGGGTACACACACCCTTTCAAACTGGCACACTCTCTTTTTCTCTCTCTCTTCCTTTCTCTCTCTCTCTCTCCCTTTTTCTCACTTTCCTCAACTCTCTGAGACTTACCACAATCTCTCCTTTTCATCCCCTCTGAGAACCATCTCTTGATCACTTTCACTGTTCCCTCTAGCTTCTTGCTTGGCTTCTGTATCGCTAGGAATCCGGGGACTCTGATCAAGCTTCCCCAGGATATAATCTCAGTCTACTCTGAGTTTCTTGGCTCCCTCCTCAGTGGTGGCAGTAGCCTGTCTCCACACCATGCAGATCCAAGGAGACTCAGAGCAGTAGGTGATGTTGCCCTTGAGACCTGACAGGGTACTTCTCCCCATGTCGTGCAGGAGTCCGATGGAAGTCAAATCAAGTCCCCCATTTCTCTTTCTGTATCCTCAGTTCTCCAAGACTTCCCCACACTCTCTCCTTTCCTACCGTCTGGGGAACACCTCTTGATCCTTGCTTGCCTAGTAGCATTTCTTTGCCCCTCAGACCCTTCCTCCTGCTGGATCTGAACCTCTTTTCACCTCTTCAACAGAGTTCCTCTCACTTGCCTCCATGACAGTCTCCTTTCTCATGCCTGGCTTTCAATGCCTTTGAGACAGTCCATCTTTTGTAACATAGGATTCTGGGTTAAGGAGTCTTATACCAAACAAGGTGTTGTCTTTGACATTCTAAGGGAATTAACCTCTGGCTTATGCCCAGGGGAAGTGGTTACTTTCCAATGGGAGGGTCTCCCCTCCAGGCCTTGACCATTTAGTCTCTTTTGAGATGCATTGCAGCTGAATATAAAGCTACCCTTCTTCTAGAGCATGCTCACTATTTAATCCTCAGAAACAGGAAACTAGAGGACAAAGGTGCTCCTGGGAGCATTGCCCTAGACTTCTCTCAGGAGTGTAGGTCTAGACTGAGGAGGAATGCCCTGGGGATACCCAGTGACAGCAACTTTACTCCCCAAACTCCCAAAACATTGGGCTGGCAGAAAGGAAGGACTCCTCAAGAGCACTGTCCTGGAATTCTTCCAGGCCCGGCCTGGGAACCATCCTCACCCCTCACCCACCCACCACCAACCTCCCAATCACCCCCACCCCCACCCACCACACACACACACACACAAACCAGAAACATAAGTCTAGACATCTCTCAGGAAAGGTGTCCCAGGGATGCCCAGTGACTTTACTCCCCATGTTCCCAAGACATTGGGCTGTCATAGGGGGAGCTGCACAGCAGCTCTGACACAGCTGTGCCAAGCAGTTACACTGGCACAAGTAAGGCTCTTCTATTTCCTTTTCCAGAAAAACATGGGAAATGCCAATAGTCAATATAAGCTAAAAGATGGGGAAGCATAGCCCTCCAATAGGGCTCTCATTACCAAACCATCCTCCAGTTAGATTTGTTCTGTAAAAGACAGGGAAAGTGGTCTGAAATTCCCTATGTCCAGATTTTTATAACTCTCTATCAAGACAAGGACCTGAGAAAGACTTGTTGCTGGTGTTAGGTCCATGTCTTAATTTCCTTTAGAAGAGAAAATCTTTTTGATGATCCCCTTTTGTTCTAGTTTGTTAGCTGCTGAATGCAATATACCAGAAACAGAATGTCTTTTTGAAAAGAGAGTTTAACAAGTTGCTAGTTTACAGTTCTAAGGCCAAGAAATGTTCCAATTAAAATAAGTCTATAGAAATGTCCAATCTAAGGTATCCGGGTAAAGATACCTTGGTTCAAGAAGACTGATGAAGTTTAGAGTTTCCTTCTCAAGTGGAAGGGTGCATGGCAAACAAAGTCAGGGTTCTTCTCTCATCTGGAAAGGCACGGGGTAAACACAGCGTCATCTGCTAGATTTCTCTCCTGGCTTTCTGTTTCATGAAGCACCCTGGGAGACGTTTTCTTTCTTTATCTCCAAAGGTCGCTGGCTGGTAGACTCTCTGTTTCTCGTGGCTTGTCATTCTGCTCCCTTAGAATCTCTTGCTTTCTTCCTGTTTCCTCTTTTATAGAATTCCAGTAAACTAATCAAGACTCACCTGGAATGTCTCCACCTAATCCAGTTTAACAACCACTCTTGATTGAATCACATCTCCAGGGAGATAATCTAGTTAAAGTTTCAAACATACAGTATTGAATAGGGATTAGAAGAAACGGCTGCCTTTACAAAATGGGATTAGGATTAAAACATGGCTTTTCTAGGGTACATACATCCTTTCAAACCAGCATACCTTTTAAGCCAATAGGGACCATGCAGTTATCTGCTTGTTAAAAGGCATGAAAAACGTAGCACCAAGTCAGTTAATAATAATAAACTAAGGGAGATCACTTAGGAGAAAAAAAGAAAATCTGACCTGTTCCAAGGGAGGTCAGTGGAAGCTGTAAAGAAGTATCTTAATGTAAGCCCAGATTCACAGGAAAGTCTATTTGGTTGGACACTCATTTCATCAGTCTGCCCCTGATATTGGGAGAAAGTTGCAAAAGCTTACATGGGCCCACAAACACTTGCTGAAGTCACCTGTTAGGAACTGCCTTTTCTGTTTTTATCAGGACAAAGCTGAGAAGGAGGAGAAGCAAAAGAGAACTAAGCAGAAAAATAGAGAACAGGCTCAATTTATTGCAGCTGCTGTTAAATGCCCCATCCCCAGCATAAAGATACTCTCCCCCCCCCTACACAGGACTTGACTCCCAGGGGTGTAAATATCCCTGGTAAAGTGGACAGAAATCCTGGTATGAGCCAGGACCCAGCATCAAGGGACAGTGAAAGCCTTCTTGACCGAAAGGGGGAAGAGAGAAATGAGACAAAATAAAGTTTCAGTGGCTGAGAGATTTCAAACAGAGTTGAGAGGTTATCCTGGAGGTTATTCTTATGCATTATATAGATAGCCCTTTTTAGTGTATGGTATATTAAAGTGGCTAGAGGGAAGTACCTGAAACTGCTGAGCTGTGTTCCCATAACCTTGATTCTTGAAGATGACTGTATAATGATATAGCTTTTACAGTGTGACTGTGTGATTGTGAAAACCTTGTGTCTGATGCTCCTTTTATCTAGGGTATGGACAGATGAGTAAAAAATATGGATAAAAATAAACAAATAATAGGGAGGACAAAGGTTAAAATGAATTGGGTAGATGGAAATACTAGTGGTCAATGAGAGGAAGGGGTAAGGAGTATGGTTTATATGAGTTCTTTCTTTTTTCTTTTTCTTTTTTTTTTTTCCTGGAGTGATGCAAATGTTCTAAAATTGATCCTGGTGATGAATACATGACCATGTGATGACATTGTGAGCCACTGATTGTACGCTATGTATGGAATGTTTGTGTTAAGCATTTTCAATAAAAAAAAATTAAAAAGTGCCCTGTCCCCTCGAGGTCACCTGAATCATGGCTCCAAGCCTTAAGGTCCTTGCTTCAACTGTGGGTCAAAGAGTCACTGGCAAAGAGAGTGCCAGAAACCCTTGACCTTGGGACCCAAAAGGGCTTTGCCACAAGTGCCACTAGCACTGGCAATGGACCAGGAACTGCACCAAATTGCTATCGGACAAAGGTGGTGGATTTTCTGCTCAAAGTACTCAGTGACTAATTCCTGAGACACCAGGGTTTTAAAGAGAGAAAGAGTTTATTGCCAGGCATGAAGTAGATCAGATGGCCTATCAGCCTAAAAATCTGTCTCCCTGAACTGCAGTAATTCTGATAGCTTTATAGTATCAGAAGATGGGCAGATTTTAGGATAATGATGGCTTCAGATGATCATGAATTAGAGGCGATCTAGTTATTGAGCATGTGCAGATTGATTACATGTTTAGTCATAGAACATACGTAAGCAAATGGTGGTCTTAATACGATGATGGGTGTGATATTTATTACTCTTATGAGGTATAGGTCACTTATAGGTTAAAGTCTAAGCTACCATGTATGTCAGGTGAGCCCATTCTGGTTAAATCCATTTTTGGTTATTAAGACAGCTTTGGAATTGGGGTGGGTTAGTTCTGGGCTAACCCAATGCCCTTCATTAAAAAACATTAGGGACTGTCTTTAGTTATCACAAGACTCCAAAGTCAAAAAACCAGATAAATGGATACAAGTGAAGTTCAGCCACAAGGCTTTTACAATCACAAGGGCACAAGATAAAGGCTACACAATCATTATCAGAGATCAAGACAGCTGGATTACAGCTCAAAGATTGTAGGTGTTTCTTCTGTCTACACCAATATACCAGAAAGTAAAGAGGACTATTGCTCTAGTTTGCTAGCTTCCGGAATGCAATATACCAGAAACGGAATGGCTTTTAAAAAGGGGAATTTAATAAGTTGCTAGTTTGCAGTTCTAAGGCCAAGAAAATGTTCCAATTAAAACAAGTCTATAGAAATGTCCAATTTAAGGCATCCAGGGAAAAATACCTTGGTTCAAGGAGGCTGATGAAGTTTAGAGTTTCTCTCGCAAGTGGAAGGCCACATGGAGAACACAGTCAGAGTTTCTCTCTCATCCGGAAAGGCACATGGTGAACATGGTCAGGGTTCCTCTCTCATGTGGACGGGCAAATGGCAAACATGGCATCAGCTGCTAGCTTCTTCTCCTGGCTTCCTGTTTCATGAAGCTCCCCGGGAGGCATTTTCCTTCTTCATCTCCAAAGTCTGTTGGCTGGTGGACTCTGCTTCTTGTGGCTATGTCATTCTGCTTTGCTCTCTGTGAATCTCTTTCATTCTCCAAAATGTTTCTTCTTTTATAGAACTTCAGAAACTTATCAAAACCCATCCAAATGGGTGGAGACATGTCGTCACCTAATCCAGCTTAACAACCACTCTTGATTAAATCACATCTCCAGGGAGATGATCTGATTACAATTTCAAACATACAGTTTTGAATAGGGATTATTCTGCCTTTACAAAATGGGATTTTGATTAAAACATGGCTTTTCTAGGGGACAGACATCCTTTCAAACCAGCACAACTATTAATATAATGATTCAGTAACCATAATCATCCCTTAAATCCTAACTTCTTGGTTACACGGTCTCCTAAAGGGGGAGGGGAGTGGGAAAGCCCCTAGAGCCCTGTCCTCAGCAAGTAAAGAGAACTGAAGGTGCCTGAGGCTGCATATGGCTCTGCTGGCTTCACATGTGACCATCACTTAGAGAAGTCTTGGGTGACACTCAACATGGCATATAAGATTATTAATTTTTTAATTAATACTAAAGTTACTTACTCTGTCCTGAACTGCCACTCTGGACCTACTTGCACTCGGACTTGCCTAGTTATAGAAATTGGCAGTAAAACCAAGACTAGGATCTTCACTACCCCTCTCCTTTGTAGGATTGAGGACATTTTAGTGTCCATTCGATTTCACACTGTCCCTAAATGCCCCACCCACCTTCTAAGGAGGGATCTTCTTCACGCCCCAGGGGCTACCTTAAGACTAGTAGACCTGGCTAGTGCTTACCCCTTAGTTTGCCCCAGGGGCCCTACTGTGATTGAGGCCTCTTGACATTCCAGAGGAGATCCTTAAGCAAATAAACCCATCTGTATGGGATGAAGGCATCCTGGGGAGAGCCTGCCAAGTAGCCCATCTACATTCAGGTTCTCAGTCCTAGATCTTAAAAACCCATTGTTGTCTATCCCTCTTCACCCTGACTCTCAATACTTATTTGCTTTTGAATAGCCCAAGACTTAAAGATAGGGTTCCTATCTTTAAGCCGACTTAGTACTGCCCGAAGGGTTTAAAAATAGTCCCATATCTTTAAGAATACCTTAGCAGCAGACCTTATGGACCTCCAGCTGCCTCAGAGCACAGTCTAGCAATATGTAGATAACCTACTCATCTGTAGCTCCAGCAAGGAAGTGCCAAACCTCAACACCATCCAAGTTAAATTTTCTCTCAAAGAGGGAGTACTGAACCTTGGCCTCCGAGGCCCAGATTTACCTCCAGATAGTCACCTATCTAGGATTCATCCTTACTCCTGGGAAAAGGGAATTCTCACCTGAAAGGATCCAAGCTTCTTAAGCATACTCCCTCCACAGACCAAAAAACAGCTTCCGATCTTCCTTGTAACAGTGAGGTACTGTCAAATTTTGATCCCTAGATTTGCGGAGATTGCTTGCCCCTACACCAGTCGGGGGTTAGGCCTGATAACCCTCCCCTTAAGTGGAAAGTGGAGCAAGAGACAGCTTTTAATGCCCTTAAACAGGCCCTTGCTTACTCCTGCCCTGAGACTTCCAAACCTTGACAAACCCTTTCCCCTTTGCGTTATGGAAAAGAAGGACATAGACTTAGCATTGCTTATCCAGAACTCACGGAACAAGCCTCTGCCAGTAGCCTTTTTCTCTAAACAAGTAGATGCCATTGTCCAAGAATGGCTACCCGGCCTGAGAATAGTGGCTGTCACCGCCTTCTTAGTTAGAGAAGCCTCAAAGCTCACATGGGGAAAACTTTTCACTGTCTTCACCCCCAAGTGTGAAATATTCTAGAAGCCAGGGGCCATCAGTGGCTAAAACGAGCAGCCAATGAATGAGATAACAGGCTCTGCTCATAGACTCTTCAGAAGTTATTTTAGAAACCTGCCAAACCCTCAATCCGGCCTCCCTGTTACCCACCAAAGCAAATGCTTCCCTCATCCACTCATGTCTAGAATCCCTTCCTCAGGCATAGTCTAACAGGCCAGACCTAAGAGACCAGTCCCTCAAAAACCCTGAAGAAGAATGGTTTAAATTAAGTAGCTTTATTGACCAGGGGACAAAAGAGCAGGGTATGAGTCAGCCAAACTGGAGTAACTGAAGCCAAAGCCCTGCCCCCAGGGATTTCAGCTCAAAAAGCAGAACTAATTGCCCTGGCCTAAGCTCTAGAATCAGGAAAAGGGAAAAGGCTAAATCTCTATCCCAATTCTAAGTATGCCTTCCTAGTTCTGCATGCTCATGTAGCAGTGTGGGAAAAAACAAGGTTTTCTCACAAACAGAACTGCAATTAGACACTGTCAGAACACACTCAATCTCTTTAATGCCATGTTCTTACCAACAGAAGTAGTTGTAATTCATTGCCCTGGCCATCAAAGAGATAATACTAGCATCTCTTGAGGGAATAAGTGGGCCGACATGGCGGCTAAGGCCACAGCCTGATCAATTAAGCCTCTTCTAAGCCTCATTCCAACACTCCTTAACTTACCACATGCACCCTCTTATTTCCCATTTGAACAGGAAGGAGCTGCACAGGTAGGATTCACTCTTGGGCCTGAAGGACGGCATATGGAAGGGAATAAAGTGTACTTCTTGGGAGTTGTCCAGTGGAAAGTCATCTAAAGACTCCACCAGCCCACCCCCTTAGGACAGGACACACTAACTACCTTAGCCAGGCAAATTTTTGAGGGTCGAGAGATAAAAAGGTCACCTAAAGCTGGTCATTATGCCTGATTTATAATCCACACTGAGGCAAATTAAGGCCTCCTCCCTTGAATTCTCCTGTCCGGTTTAAGGAGCATATCCAAGGGAAGACTGGCCACTCTGTTTCACACAAATACCTTCCCTCCAGGGATAAAAATATCTCCTAGTGCTTGTAGATACCTTTACCAGATGGGTGGAAGCTTTCCCTACTTGGAGTAAAAAGGCCATAGAAGTGGTTAAAGTTTTGCGAAAATAACTCCTTCCTAGGTTTGGTTTGCCTAAATCACTCCAAAGTGATAATGGACCTGTCTTTACTGCCAAAATCACACAAGTTCTTTCACAAGCCCTAGGTATTGAATATCACTTACACAGCACACGGTGACCTCAATCCTCAGGGAGCTGACTAACCTATCACTGTGAGTCACCCCCAAAGAGACTCTGTACTTAAATCCCTTTGAAATGATATATAGGAGGCCATTTCTCACCAGAGACCTTGTTCTAGATTCTGAAGCCCTTGAGATGACTAAATATATTATTAATTTAGGAAAAACTCAACAGTTTATCCATGACTACAGGAAGAAAGTTCTCCTGCAGCCCACCAAGGACCTCTCCCAACCTAGATTGTAACCATGTCAAGAATGTTTGTATGTCAGGAATGTTTGTATGCTTGTTTGTTGTTTACAATAAAAATATTAAAACAAAAACAAAAAAACTTGCCCCTGCAGATGTCCAGAGCTGCCTCTGACCCAAATGTCATACACCTGTCAGCCAATAAGCAACCTCATTTCATCTTGAAGAAATTCCCCTAAAAAGATAAGTGCCATTCCAAAGAATGAACCCCTTATTTTCCCTCTGCTTTCTACCTCCTCTTCCCTCCATAATACTTGCCAATACCCACCCACTTAGTCACCTAATGCAGTCTATAGCCCACCTTCTTAATCATAGCCAGTGTTGGATATGCATCAATCAGGCTGAGAAAATCACTAGCATAGCCAGCAGTGATCACTACTGGACTTCAGCTTCTATATCTCTAACCCCTATCATCTCCAAAGAAGAGTGGTCTAACAATTATCTGCTTCTCCCTCCTGCTGTCCTCTGGAATCTTGCAAATAACAACATCAAAATTTCCCATCCATGTATCAAACATTAGGGACACCGTGTCAAACATTAGGGACTTCCAAATCAACAGATTAAGCCCTTGATCTTGAGGCTTGCTCTTGTGAAGCTTATGTATATAATGGAGAAGCTTAGCCTACCTATAGTTATGCCTAAGAGTTACTTCCTGAGGACCTCTTTTGTTGCTCAGATGTGGCCTCTCTCACTAAGCCCAACTCTGCAAGTGAAATCAATGCCTTTCCTGCTACGTGGGACATGACATCCAGGGGTGAAAGTCTGCCTGGTGGCGTGGGAGATGACTCCCAGGGATAAGCGTAGCCCTGGCACTATGGGATCAACAATGCCATCCTGACCAAAACAGGGAAAAGAAATGTAACAAATCATGTATGAGTGGCTGAGAGAGTTCAAATAGAGTTGAAAGGCTACTCTGGAGGTCATTCTTATGCAAACTTCAGTTAGACATTGCTACCTATCATAGCTTGCCAAACCCCAATCAAAGCCATTCCTGCCAAGCCTAAAGAACATCTAGGGTGTTACCTATGATTCTACAAAGGTTCCATGCACTAGGGTAACTTTCCAGAAACCTACAACCTCCACATGGGTCCCTGGACCAGATATGTCCTGAAATGCAGAGGGGCCAGCCTCTCCCAGAACATCAACTGGTTCCATCCCCCAACCCATATTATCAATAGCCCCTTCCAATATGAAGAAGTTGGAATGGGCATAGCCCAAATATCCCTAAAGTGTGGGAGAAAGATCAAAGATGATGGTTTTACAGAGAAGGTAGGGTTTAACAAATGAGTATGATTGCTAAATCATTATATTGATATTGCTTTAGTCTCCAGTATCTTAGAGTAGCTAGAAGTGAAAACTTAAAATTGTGGAATTGTAACTTATACCAAATTCTGAAATCTTTTCTACAACTAATTGTTGCGATGTGCTTTGAAATTTGTTGCTTTTTTTGTATATATGTTATTTTTCACAAAAAATAAAAAAGTCAATTGTGATGATAAATGCACAGCTATATGATGATATTGCTAATCAATGATTGTACACTTTGGATATATAATATATATCAATAAAATTTTTTTAAAAAAAGCCTTCCCATCCACATGTTGCTGTCTTAGGGTCTCTTTACTCTAAAGTCAATACCTGAGAACGTCATTTTTCCTTTTTGTATCCACTCTAATAATACCTTATCCTCATCCAAGCCCCTCAAGAGCTTAAATTATAGTTTGTTTGTTTTTTTTCACATGGGCAGGCACCGGGAATCGAACCCGGGTCCTCTGGCATTACAGGCAAGCATTCCTGCCTCTGAGCCACCATGGCCCACCCTAAACTATAGTTCTTGCAACCTCACTTTTTAGATATCTCCCAAGCCCCTTGCAACACATGCCCCGATTAAAGACAGATCATCTGGCACAGGGTTTTAAATTCCCATTACAAAAGAAAGACTACCCACCCTCATTTCAGTTCAACACCACCCGAGATCTTATGTTAAGCAATACCAACTAACCTCACGAAGGCCAAAGATACCACAGGAGCAAATGACTCACTCATCAGGCACCCAATTCTATCAAAGTCGTCCCAGCACCACATCGAGTTCTATCCTTGAGGATGCTGCTTGGCCACAAAACCAATGGTTTTAAGTCCTAGATGTTAAAAATGCATTGTTGCCCCTAATAAATTCCCCCCTTTAAAAGGCATTCCATTTCTGGTATATTGCATTCCAGCAGCTTGCAAACTAGGACAGGGGTATATGGTAGCGCTGTATTTTTCACATGACTTTTATGTAAACCTACAGCTTCTCTAATTAAAAAATATATATATATATGTAGCAATAATTAAAAAAAAACATTTCAGTATATTTAGTGAAAGAAACCAGATACACAGTACTATATATATTAAGGTTCTATTTTTATAGCATGTAAATATAAAGAAATCTAAAGGCAGAATTAGATTAGTGGTTATGGAGGGCTGGGGAAGAATAGAGAGATTGAGTGGTGATTGCTAAGGTGAACGGGGTTTTTCTTTTTGAAGCAATGAAAATCTTCTAAAATTGAGAGTGCTGATGAATGCATACCTTTGTGAATATATAAAAGCCATTGATTATACACTTTGGATGGATTATATGGTATATGAATATATCTCAATAAATCTGCTGAAAAAAATGCATTGTTGCCAAATCAAGCAAAAGGAAAGAAATAATAAAGATTAGAGCAGAAATAAATGAAATTGAGAACATGAAAACAATTGAGAAAATTTTTTTAAAAACCAGAAGCTGGTTCTATGAGAAAATCAATAAGATTGATGGACCCTTAGCAAGACAGACAAAAAGAAGAAGAGAGAGGATGCAAATAAATAAGATCAGAAACGGAAAAGGAGACATAACCACTGACCCCACAGAAATAAAGGAAGTAATGACAGGATACTATGAACAACTTTATGCTAATAAATACAACAATGTAGATGAAATGGACAACTTCCTAGAAAGGCATGAACAACCAACTTTGACTTGAGAAGAAACAGACGACCTCAACAAACCAATCACAAGTAAAGAAACTGAATCAGTCATTAAGAAGCCCCCCAAAAAGGAAAGTCCAGGACCAGATAGCTTCACATGTGAATTCTACCAAACATTCCAGAAAGAATTACTACCAATCCTGCTCAAACTCTTCCAAAAAACTGAAGAGGAGGGAAAGCTACCTAATTCATTCTACGAAGCCAACATCACCCTAATACCAAAGCCAGCAAAGATATTACAAAAAAAGAAAACTACAGACCAATCTCTCTAATGAATATAGATGCAAAAATCCTCAACAAATCTCTAGCAAATCGAATCCAGCAACACATTAAAAGAATTACACATCATGACCAAGTAGGATTCATCCCAGGTATGCAAGGATGGTTCAACATAAGAAAATCAATTAATGTAATACACCATATCAACAAATCAAAGCAGAAAAACCACATGATCATCTTGACTGATGCAGAAAAGGCATTTGACAAAATTCAACATCCTCTCCTGTTGAAAACACTTCAAAGGATAGGAATAGAAGGGAACTTCCTTAAAATGATAAAGAGAATATATGAAAAACCCACAGCTAATATCATCCTCAATGGGGAAAAACTGAAAACTTTCCCCCTAAGATCAGGAACAAGACAAGGATGTCCACTATCACCACTGTTATTCAACATTGTGTTGGAAGTTCTAGCCAGAGCAATTAGACAAGAAAAAGAAATACAAGGCATCAA
>PVIY010046715.1:0-18287 GCA_004026745.1 Myrmecophaga tridactyla
CTTGTCATTTTCTGTTTTGTTGATAATGGCCATTCTGGTGGGTGTGAGATGATATCTCATTGTGGTTTTGATTTGCATTTCTCTAATGGCCAGGGACGTTGAGCATCTCTTCATGTGCCTTTTGGCCATTTGTATTTCCTCTTCTGAGAAGTGTCTGTTCAAGTCTTTTTCCCATTTTGTAATTGAATTGGCTGTCTTTTTGTTGTTGAGTTGAACAATTTCTTTATAAATTCTGCATATTAGACCTTTATCTGATATGTCGTTTCCAAATATTTTCTCCCATTGTGTAGGCTGTCTTTTTACTTTCTTGATGAAGTTCTTTGATGCACAAAAGTGTTTAATTTTGAGGAGCCCCCGTTTATTTATTTCTTTCTTCAGTGCTCTTGCTTTAGGTGTAAGGTCTATAAAACCGCCTCCAATTATAAGATTTATAAGATATCCCCCTACATTTTCCTCTAACTGTTTTATGGTCTTAGACCTAATGTTTAGATCTTTGATCCAGTTTGAGTTAACTTTTGTATAGGGTGTGAGATATGGGTCCTCTTTCATTCTTTTGCATATGGATATCCAGTTCTCTAGGCACCATTTATTGAAGAGACTGTTCTGTTCCAAGTGAGTTGGCGTGCCTGCCTTATCAAAGATCAAATGTCCATAGATGAGAGGGTCTATATCTGAGCACTCTATTCGATTCCATTGGTCAATATATCTATCTTTATGCCAGTGCCATGCTGTTTTGACCACTGTGGCTTCATCCAGCATGTGATCTGTCTTTGAGAATGTTCCAGGAACACTTGAAAATAATGTTCATCCTGCCATTTTAGGGATACGGTATTCTAATATGTCTGTTAGGTCAGTGCATTTATCATATTATTTAGGTTCTCTGTATCTTTATTGAGCTTCTCTTTAGTTGCTCTATCTATTAGAGAGAGTGATGTGCTGAAGTCGCCCACTATTATGGTAAGAGTCGTCTATGACTCCCTTCAATTTTGCCAGTATTTTCTTCATGTACTTTGGGCACCTTGATTAGGAGCATAGATATTTATGATTGTTATTTCTTCTTATTGAATTGCCCCTTTTATTACTATATAATGTCCTTCTTTATCTCTAATAACATTTTTTTTTGCATTTACAGTCTATTTGTCTGATAATAGCATAACTATCTGTATTAGTGTGCTCAGCTGCCAGAATGCAATATACCAGAAACAGGAATGGCTTTTAAAAAAGGGAATTTTAAAAGTTACAATTTTACAGTTCTAGTGCCAAGAAAATGCCCAAACTAAGTCACTAATAAGAAGTTACCTTCTCTCAAGAAAGGCTGATGCCATCCAGAATGCCTCTGTCAGCTGGGTAGTCAGTGGCTGGCATCTTCTGGTCCCTTGCTCCTCAGCTCCATTGCTTTCAGCCCCTGTTTCTGTGGACATTCTTCATTTTGCTTCTCTAAGGCTGGCTTTCATCTCTTGGCTTCCCTTGGTTCTCCCTGGGTTCTGGTTTGCTTAACATCTCGTGGGAAGGCACATGGCGATGTCTGCTGGGCTCCAAGCATCTCCAAACATCCATGTCTCATTCTGAGCTCTCTTCAAAATGTTTCCTCTTTTAGAAGATTCCGGTAAACTAATCAAGACCCACCTTGAATGGGTGGAATCACATCTCCATCTAATCGAAAGGTCACACGCACCATTGGGTGTGTCACATCTCCATGGAGATAATCTAATCAAATACTTCTACCCTACAATATTGAATCAGAATTTAAAGAAATATCTGTCCCTATGAGATTGGTTTAGGATTAATCCCTGGCTTTTCTGGGGTACATGATATTCTTAAACCAGCACACCACCCCAGCTTTCTTTAGGCTACTACTTGTGTGGAGTATTTTTTTCCATCCTTTCACTTTTAACCTATTTGTATCTTTGGGTTTAAGATGGGTCTCTTATAAACATTTTATAGCAGGATCATATTTCCTAACCTATTCTGCCAATCTGTACCTTTTGACTGGGAATTTAATCCACTAAATTCTGTGCTGTAAAGACAGTTCTTAATTTATACTTTCTTTTTTATTTGTCAAATCTATTTTTCTCTCTTTTAATCCTTTAAAATACCCTTACTAACATTTTTCCATTCTGTTCCCTTCTCCAGACCTCTCTCTCCTGTCTTCTTTTCTCCAGCAGAACTCCCTTTAGTAGTTTCTGTAGGCCAGGCTCTTATTAATGAACTCTCACAGCTTCTATTTATCTGTAAATATCTTAAATTCACCCTCGTTTTTGAGGGACAGCTTTGCTGGATAGAGAATTCTTGGCTGGCATTTCTTCTCTTTCAGTATCTTATATATATCATACCACTACCTTCATATAATTGTGTGTGTTGTGTTGTCTTATCAATAATTTCTCTGAGACCCTGATGAAATTAAAAATTTTTTTTTCTCTACTTCTTCTTTTGTCTGTTCAAATTTTGTTGATCTGTCTTTTGGATCACTGTTTCTACCTTCTGCTTTTTCAAAGATGCTATTGTGTGTCTGCAGTATATTTTTAATTTCATCTATGGTGATTTTTATTTCCATAATATCTCTTATTTTTCTATGCATTCTTTCAATTTATTCTTTAAGCTCTTCTAGTGTCTTAATATCCTTTATCTCTTTATACACATTTTCCTTCATTTCTTTGAATTGATTCGGGAGATTTGTTTGCACAACTGTGATTAGTTGTTTCAGATTCTGTATCATCTCACACTTTTTGATCAGGTCCTTAAATTGGGCCATTTCTTCTTGAGTTTTAGTATGTCTTGTGATTTTTTCTGATCTCTAGTCATTTGATTATCTTGATGGGTCTCTTCTGAAAGTTGACTTTTTTCTCTGTTGTCTGGAGTTTAGTTGTTGCTTGGGTTTGCATTAGGGCACAGCTTTAGCAGTTGGGTCATCAGCATTTCTCAGCTAAATCAGGGCCAAGTTCCACACGGGTGTCATACAGCTCCAGTGGGCCTGGGACAGAGTCTGGGGAGGCTCTGAAAGGCCTTGTGGTTCCCTAACAGGGCCAGGTTCCATGCAGGAGTGTAGACCAGCTCCAGTGGGCCTGGAACAGGGTCTGTGGAGGCTCTGAAAAGCCCTATGGTTCCCTAACAGGGCCAGGTTCCATGCAGGAGTGTAGACCAGCTCCAGTGGGCCTGGGACAGGGTCTGGGGAAGCTCTGAAAAGCCCTGTGGTTCCCTAACAGGGCCAGGTTCCATGCAGGAGTGTAGACCAGCTCCAGTGGGCCTGGGACAGGGTCTGGGGAGGCTCTGAAAAGCCCTGAAGTTCCCCTATACTTTGCGCCTGCCCAGCAGATGGTGCTGTTCAGTGACTTAGTGGTCCTCAGTAGCTGTTTACCTGCTGGGGCCCAGGCTGCATCTGACCAGGTGGGGTTGAAACTATGGGTTCCTGGGCACTCACTTCACCTGCTAAAATCTGGTTCAATGTGGGACTGTGTCCCCCACTTTTCTTGGAGGGGAGGACTTCCCCAACTCCCCTGTCTGCAGCTGTCCCCAGGCTAGGGTCAGGCTGTCCACTGCTATTTCCCTTGTGGGTGGGGGAGGGGCACCAGGAGCCAGGGTGGAAACACAGTGTTCTAGATTACTAGCTTGGTTCAAGAAGGCAGAAGAAGTTCAGGGTTTCTCTCTCACGTGGAAAGGCATATGGTGAACACAGTCAGGGTTTCTCTCTCAGCTGAAAAGGCACATGGCAAACATGGCATCATCTGCTTTCTCTCCTGGCTTCCTATTTCATAAAGCTCCCTGGGAGGCGTTTTCCTTCTTCATCTCCAAAGGTCGCCGGCTGGTGGACTCTCTGCTTCATGGTGCTGCAGCATTCTCGGCTCTCTCCGAATCTCCTGGCTTTCTCTCTTGTCATTCTCTTTTATAGGATTCTAGTAAACTAATCAAGACCCACCCAAATGGATGGAGACACATTTCCACCTAATCCATTTTAGCACCTACTCTTGATCACTGAAGATCACATCAAGATCACATTGAGATTACATCAAGATGTGACTCCCTAAGTTACATCTCCAGGGAGATGATCTAATTACAGTTTCAAACAAACAATACTGAATAAGGATTAGAAGAAATGGTTGTCTTTACAAAATGGGATTAAGATTAAAACATGGCTTTTCTAAGGTACATACATCCTTTCAAACCAGCACACACAGTCTCTGTCCATGTTTTCTCAGGCTCTTTGTCCCCCACCATCCTAGGTCTTGAGATGTCCTCCCCTGTGCTGTAGGTCCCCAAACAGCTGATTTGGGCATTTTCTGACTAGTTTCTGTTGATTTGGGGGAAGATTTTGAGGTTCCCTCCCTGATCCTTCATTTTGGAAGCTCTTCCTTGTTGCCCTTCTGTATTCTGCCCTCCCAGGCTGAAGTCCTGCTGAGAGTCCCTCTGATTGATTGCTGTATCAAACCATCCTTGCATTTCTGGAATGAATCCCACTTGGTCATGATGTTTAAATTTTTCAGTATGCCATTGGGTTCAGTGGGATAGTATTTTGTTAAGAATTGGGCATAACAAAATTTGATATTTAAAATTTCAAAACAGTTTGCGTGGAGAATTTTTGCTATTTTAGTTTTTATTATTTTTTTGACTCAAGAATTAAGAGTTTTCCTTTTCAGTTCCTGGTGGAAGAGACTTTTACAAAATAATATTGCTATTTCCTCTGTTTTCAACTATAGAAGAAATAAGAAGTATTCATAATTATACCCCTGCTTTATTGCTATTAGAAGTTTCCTTGTGATTTAAACCTAATCTGAAATTATCATTTTTTGCCCATAAAATATAGGTAATGCCCAATACTCTGATGCATTGAATGGCAAGTCTACCTCTCACCATTACTGCCACCAACTTGCTCCTTCAAGAGGCAGCTATCTTACCTGATTCATATGCATCTTTCCAGAGAGGGTCCATATAAGAAAATTACACATAATATCTTTATACTATATTTTGAACCTTACTTTTTTCACTTAATATGCCCTAGAGATTCTGAATGTCAACATCTCATCCCAGGTCAGAGCAGATTAGGGCTAACCTCTCTTTTACTCTGGTCACCAAGGCATAACTTCTGACACTTTTAACTACTGGACTTACATTCTGGTGCTCAACCCCGACCAACTCTCCCAGTGCCCAAGTCTGTGCCTAGATCTTTCCAGCCCTGCTCGCAGTGCATAGGGCAGCCTCTCCTGGCGTCTCTGGGTTGCATTGACTTCTGGCTTCTCTATGTGTCTGAATTTCATTCTACTCATAAATAACCAGAAATAGGAGTAAGAGCCATCCTGCTTGAGGTGGGCCACACCTTAGCTAAAATAACCTCATCAAAAGGTCCTATTTGCTATGGGTTCATATCCACAGGAAATCATTAGAATTATGAACATGTTTTTTCTTTGCGGGGGGTATGTGTGTAACTTTAAACTGCAAAGGAAAGTGGCTGTAAAAAGATAATAGCTGAATGGTACTGGCAGAAGAATGGAAGTACTGACCAGTGGAATCAAATTGAGAATGCAGAAATAGACCACCACATCTATGGTCAACGGATCTTCAATGAGGCCCTGAAATCCACTGAACTGGGACAAAACAGTCTTTTCAATAAATGGGCATGGGAGAATTGGATATCAATAGCCAAAAGAATGAAAGAGGACTCCTATCTTATACTCCATGCAAAAATTAACTCACAGTGGATCAAACATCTAAACATAAGAACTAGCACCATAAAACTTCTAGAAGAAAATGTAAGAAACATCTTCAAGACCTAGTAACGGGAGGAAGCTTCCTAAACTTTACACCCAAAGTACAAGCAATGAAAGAAAAAATAGATAAATGGGAATTTCTCAAAATCAAATGATTTTGTGCCCCAAAAGACTTTGTCAAAAAAGTGAAGAGGCAGCTAACTCAATGGAAGTAAATATATAAAAATCACACTTCGGACAAAGTTTTGAATTCTATATTTATAAAGATATCATACAACTCACCACTTGTAAAATGGGTTAAAGATATGAATAGGCATTTTTCTGAAGAGCAAATACAGATGGCTCAATAGCACATGAAGAGAGGCTCGCTTTCACTGGCTATAAGGGAAATGCAGATCAAGACTACAATGAGATACCACCTCACACCTATAAGAATGGCTGCTATTAAACAAACAGGAAATTATAAATGTTGGAGAGGCTGTGGAGAAACTGGGACATGTATGCACTGCTGGTGGGAATGTACAATGGTGCAGCCACTATGGAAGACTGTTTGGAGGTTCCTTAGGAAACTAAATATCGAGTTGTCCTTTGACTCTGCAATAACACTACTTGGTGTATACCCAGAAGAGCTGAAAGCAATGACACAAACAGGCATTTGCACACCGAGGTTCATAGCAGCACTATCCACAATTGCCAAAAGATGGAAACAAACCAAATGCCCATCAATAGATGAGTGGATCAACAAAATGTGGTATATACATATGATGGAATGTTATGCAGCATTAAGATGAAATGACATCCTGAAGCACATGACAAAATGGATGAGCCTTGAGGACATAGCTGAGTAAAATTAGCCAGACACAAAAGGATAGGTACCGTATGATACCACTTTCATGACTATGGTAAAGGTAAAATCAGAGGCTTATAATACAAAATATAGGGGACTTCATAAAAGCTATGTATTTGGATGAAATAAATATGATGGGTGAATCGTTAGGTAATGAGGTTGAACTCAAATGTAAGGGAATAGATAGAAGTGAAGGCAGTTCTCTAGTGGGTGTATAAGTAATATTACCATATTGAAGGTGAACATGATTGAAAGGGGTTGTATAGACCCATGTGTCCTACTGATTAACACTACAAATACAAATAAGTTCTTGCAAGAACTACTTCAAAGGTATGAGTGTTTAAGTCCTGGTTACGGGGGGAAAACCCCTATTGCATGCTATGGGTTATGTTCAAAAGGAAACCATCAGCACTACCACAGCAACAGCAGAGGTAAATAATGTGGGGAGGGACAAGAGTTAGGGGGAGGTTTAGATTTCCTACTTACTGAGAGTGTGTTTGTTGGTTATCTATCTCTTGGGAACAATGAAATTATCTAAAATTGAGAATGTTGATGGATTGTTGACTATGGACATTATACATGATGCCCAATGAATGCAGGTGGCTGAAGGATGCACTGACTGAGAAGTATTTTGGTGAACGATGGTATATACATATGATTGAATATTGTGCTGCTACAAAAAGAAATGAAGTTGTGAGGCATGCAACACTGTGAATAAACTGTGAAACATTTGGTGAGGCAAAATAAGGCAGAAACTAAGAGAAAGGGTGAAAGTCTCCCTAGAAACCTGGGAGATGACTCCCAGGGATGAATCCGACCTGGCACCATGGGATCAACAATTCCATCCTGACCAAAAGGGGGAAAAGAAGTGTGACTAATAAAATATCAGTGGCAGAGAGAGTTCAAATAGAGTCAAGAAGCTATTCTGGAGGTTGCTCTTTTGCAAGCTTCAGGTAGACCTTGCAACCCATCCTTACCAAAACCCAACCAAAACCATTCTAGTCAATCCTAAAGAACTCCTAGAGCTATCTATAAGATTCTACAAAATCTCCATACACTAGGGTAACCCTCCAAAACCTACAACCTCCAGATGGGTCCCTGGACAAGATAAATCCTGAAATGCAGAGGGGCCAGCGTCTCCAGAACATCGGCTAGTTCCATCCCTCATCCTATATTATCAACAACCCCTTCCAACATGAAAAAACTATAATGGGCATAGTCCAGATATATCTAAAGAATGGGAGAAAGACCAAAGACACAGAAGGTCGAGTTTAACAAATGAATATGATTGCTGAATCATTACATGGATATTTCTTTTAGTCTCCAGTATCTTGAGCAGCTAGAAGTAAAAACCTAAAATGTGGAATTGTAATCCATACCAAACTCTGAAATCTTCTCCAGCTAATTGATGTGATGTGCTTTGAAATTTATTGTTTTTTTGTATATATGTTATTTTTCACAAAAAAGAAAAAAAGTCAATTGTTATGATAAATGCACAGCTATATAATGAAAAAAATTGGATGGGCTACAGTGGTTCAGCAGGCAGAGTTCTCACAAGCCATACCAGAGACCTGGGTTTGATTCCCGGCACTTGCCTATGTTAAAAAAACAAAAAACAAAAAAATTAATGTAATCATGCACTACATTAAAGAATAAAGAACTTAAAGTCTTAAAAGAAAAAAGATAGGAGCTGAGCAGAGAATAGAATGGGGTGAGGGTGAGGGTTAGAGTGACAGGAACAGTGAGGGCCAAGCCTGGGGCAGGGGTGACTGGGGAGGCCTAAGGCCAGGAGGCCAGGAGAGGCAAGACAGGGACACAGAGCCTGAGGCCATGAGAAGGTTCTGGGTTTTATCTAAACATCTCATCACCCCCCGGAGCATGCTGGGTGGAGGAGTTTGCAACCTGACTCACGTCTTAGACTGTTCTGATGAAGCTAGACTGCAGTGGCAAGAGTAGAAGCAGCTAGAAAATGGGGCATCTTGTGCAGTGCCCAAATAGCAGGGAATGGTGGTGGGTCAAGGGGAACTCTGGGTGAGGGTCGAGGAGTTGTCCGGTCTGGAACTAATTGGGAGTAGACAGTTTTGTCACCACTGTGTGCCAGCTTCTTTGCATAAAACTTTTGCTTGATCAGTGCTCAGGGAAGTCATCGGTAGGCTGAGTTTCATGGTTTAGTTTATCTTCTAAGAGCAGTGAGAAGCCATGAGAATATTTTAAGCATGACCTGATGGCATTTCGTAGTTAAGTTTTTGTTCACTGTGTGGTCACTTTGCCAAATCTGACGGCTTGATAAGAAAGTGGTTTATTTCCTGTTACAAAATGGGCAGAGTGATCAGTGAGGGTGGGGGGCCAGCTGCTGTCATGAGGGGTCTCCAGGTTCAAGGCAGTTTCTTCAACTGCTGCTTCTTGGCAGGGACAGGATGTAGGTGGAAGGGCCATCCAAAGCACTCCGTCACAGTCCCACTGCCGTCCACGGCTCACACCACCTCTGGCCAGACACCAGGTCCTCAATGGAGACGTGGGCAATTATCGTACCAGCGGAGAAGGGAGACTTGAACATGGCACAGAGGTTTTGCCCTGGAGGTCTGCTCTGTGATGACATCTGAAGTTGTAGACTTTTGACACACAAGTGCTCCACGTATGAACTTGCAGGAATAAGCTTCTCTTCCGCTCAGAAATATGTTCCCATCTACTTTTCTTGAAACAGAACTGTCTGGAGAGCCTTCCTTCACTCTCCCTTGGATTGACTCACATAAAACAAGTATACCTGTAGTGTGAGAAAAATAGCCCATAGAGGGCAGTGTCAAGGCCAGACGGCAGCCCGCTGGTCAGGGGCACGAGGGCGGGGCATGGCTGACGCAGAGGTGTGGGGTTCACTGCCCAGTACCAGCAGACTGGCCGTGTTGTGGGTTGAACTGAATCCCCCAAAAGAGATTTATATCCCCAAAAAGACAAGTTCAAGCCCTAGCCCCAGTCCTACTTGGAAGCAGGGTCTTTGAAGATGTGCTGCGTCAGAGAAGGCCAGGCAGCCTGAGTGCGTGCCCAGTCCAGCCTGAGTGGTGCTTATAGAAGGGGATAAGGGCACACGGGGGTGGGGGGTGGAGGCAGGCAGCAGGGCTGACAGAGGCAGAGGCGGGGAGGTGCATCTACAGCCAAGGAACACCCAGGGCTCGCAGCAAACCTCGGGCCCCAGAAGAAGCAAGGAAGGGTTCCTTAATGAGTTTTGGAGGGAACCTGGCCCTGCCAACGCCTTGGCACTGGACTGTGAAACAATAAGCTTCTGTTGCTTTAACACACCAGTTTATGGTGATCTGTTATAGCAGCCATGGGAAACTAATACAGGTGGCAAGCAGAAATGCCAGGCTTACTATCATGTTTTAGAGAAACAAGGACTCATGTACATTTTTCTGATTTCAGATCAAAAGCTTCGGGAAATATTCTACATGTGAAACAAAAGATAGCACCCACAAGTGCTAATCTTTGACCTCTGATTTAAAATTTTTTTCCCCATGGGCAGGCACCGGGAATTGAACCTGGGTCTCTGGCGTGGCAGGCAGAAATTCTGCCACTGAGCCACCATCACACCTCCCCCATCTGATTTAAACTTAATGATCTCTGTGCCATCTTTCAAAGAGATGGTGGCTGAGAGAAGAAGGGCTCAATTCAGCTCTCCTGACAAGGGAGTGGCTGAGCGAGGAGCAGAACTGGGGTCCCCATTTCCCCATTACCTTGCATCATCTCTTCAAATGTGCACCTCTCCAGTGGGGTGGCACATAGCTGCTCTCCTGGGCCCTGGGAAGCCCGTTGTCATAAAAGCAGCTCTGTCTTCATTTCTTCTAACTTCCAGGCACATTGTGCTCAGGTTTTGTCTGCAACTTTTCAGAGAATAATTTTCACTTAATTAGAATACACTCTTATCCCAGCCAGAGGGAACTATCTAAATAATGGAAATAATGACATCAATGATGATGCTGATGACGACAATTATGATAGCAGCAGGTAAGGAGCCGACCTTCTCCGGGTGCTCCCGGGGCATCATGTACCATGGGGACACCCCTCATTGAGCCCTCCCAGCAGGGCCTGCCCCATTTTTCACCAGAGGAAATGAAATTATTGGAACCTTAGAAGCACTTGCCCAAAGTCACAAAGCTAAGTGGTGGAAGAAGGCCTGGTTCCAAAGCCTATTTTTTTTAACTACTACCAATGGTGTCATGGTCAGGTTCATGCACCAACTTGGCCACATGGTGGTGCCTGGTCATCTGGTCAGGAAAGCACTGGCCTGTCTGTTGCTGTGAAGACATTTCATGGACTTAAATCATGACCATGTTGGCTGCATCCATAGCTGATTGCATTTGTAGTCAGCTAAGGGGAGGGTCTTCTGCAATGAGTGATGCTTAATCTAATCACTTGAAGGCTTTTAAGGAGGATTCAGAAGAGACAGGCTCTCTTCCTGCTTCGGCTGGTGAGCCTCTCCTGAGAGTTCAGTGAGGACCTTCACTGGAGCTGCCAGCTCACGGCCTGCCCTACATGTCTTGGAATTCTTACATCACCATGGTAGTGAGAGACACCTTTATAAATTTTATATTTACAGATATCTCCTGCTGATTCTGTTTATCTAGAAAACCCTAGCTAATACAGCTTGGTACCAGGAATGAGCTGGTTCTTAAACAAAATCTTAAAAATAGATTTTTAGACTTCCAGGAAAATGGCCGACTAGAGTGAATCAAGATTAGCCCAGCTCCATGAAAAAGTTAGAGAAGGGACAGGAGGGTGACTGAGGCAGCAATTCGGGAGTGCGGCTGCCCTGGGAGAGCCTTCTACACCACATGGGGCAGCCCTGGTTGCAGAGGCCGAGGAGCTGAGAGGTAAAAAGCTGGAGCTTGGCGTGGAGGTGTGGAGCCCATGGGAGTGCATGGACCAGAACACAGGACTAGGAAGTGAGCCAGGCTGCATTCCTTGGGTATGCTACCCTCACCAGCACAGCCCCATGATCATCAACTCACCCCACACCCTACACACCTGAACCCATCACCCACCCCCATTCCCCGTGCTCTAGGTGCCCCCACCGCCTCAGCCCCAGTGCAAATACCTGCCACACAACCCACCCCAAGTGCAGCCCAACCACCACTCCTGCAGCCCTACTGAGCACTACCTCCTGCTCCCTGTTCCCTGCAGGCTGTTGCCAGTGCATAAAGACTGTGGGCACTGACCTCCATACCTAGGCTACCCCCGCCCCCCACCCGTAGTGTTGCACAGCCTCATTCCGCCCTCCCTGAGCTCAGCACATCCCTTTATGGCAGTCCCAGGCCCATGCATGCACGCGGGACCCCAATCACATCATTTAGCTCTGGGCACCGCGCTTTACAGCAGTCCCAGAACTGCGCATTAGCACAGCCCTCAGCCTCACTTCCCAGCTGTGAGAAAGGGCCGACCTGCACAGCTGGGTAACATCTGCCCCAATCCATGAAGGTGTAATGCTGACCTGCTGCCACAGCTCTGTGTGTGTGCACAAAGGGCCCCATGCCTTAGACCAAGGTACACCAGGCTTATGCCCCCCAGACTGGTGCACCCACACAGCTACATCCTCCCTGGCCACTGGGTGCCCACATTCACAAGCATCAGCATACCCTCCACAACCTGCACCCACCCCTGCCCTGAAACAAATCACCACACTGAGTGCTCCACCCCGTGCCCTGTTCCCTGCCGTACAACCATCCTGCAAACACAAGGCCTTAGACAACTGAAAGAAATCAACTTCCAAAGTAAATCAATCAAGATATTTACATGACACAAAGACAGCAGAAGATCACTAAGCTTATCACAATGCAGACAGATACAGCCCTGCCTAAGGACCAAATTAACACCCCTGAGGAGACACAGATGTTGGAACAACTAATCAAAGATATTCATACAACTCTACTTAATAAAATAAGTGGGATAGTAAATGACATAAAGGAGATCAAGAAGATAGTAGAAGAGCACAAAGAGGAATTTGAGAGAATGAATAGAAAAATAGCAGAAATCACAGAGATTAAAGACTCTGTTGACCAAATAAAAAACATACTAGAGGCACACAACACCAGATTTGAAGAGACAGAAGAAAGAATAAGTGTTATATAGGACAGGATAATTGACTTCGAACACTCAAAACAGCAAATGGCAAAAAAGATGGAACAAATTCAATGAGAACTCAGGGAAATGATAGACAAAACAAAGTGCACAAATATAAGAATAATTGGTGTCCTACAAGGAGAAGAGAGGAGTAAAGGGCTAAGAAGAGTGATTGAGGATATAATGGGGGAAAGTTTTCCAACCCACATAAAGGACATAAATATACAAGTCAAAGAAACATGAAGAACTCCAAGCAGAATAAATCCAAATGGGCCTTCCCCAAGGCACATACTAATGAGTCTGTCAAATGTTGAAAAGAAGCAGAAAATCCTGAGATTGGCAAGGGAAAAACAATCTATTACATACAAGGGAAATCAAATAAGACTGAGTTCAGAGTATTCAACTAGCACCCTAGAGGTGAGAAGGCAGTGGTATGATATTGTTCTAGTTTGCTAGCTGCCGGAATGCAACACACCAGAAACGGATTGGCTTTTAATAAAAGGGGATTTATTTTGTTGGTTCTTCAGAGGAAAGGCAGCTAACTTTCCACTGAGGTTCTTTCTTATGTGGGAAGGCACGGGATGGCATCTGCTGGCCTTCTCTCCAGGCCTTTGGGTTCCAATCAACTTTCCCTGGGGTGACTTCTTTCTGCATCTCCAAAGGCCTGGGCTGAGCTGCTAGTGCTGAGATGAGGTATGCTGAGCTGCTTAGGCTGTGCTATGTTGAGGTCTCTCATTTAACCACCAGCCAATTAAGTCAAACGTTCTTCATTGCAGCAGGCATGCCTCCTAGCCAACTGCAGATGTAAATCAGCAACAGATGAGGTTCACATACCATTGACTCATGTCCGCAGCAACAAAACTAGGTATGCTTACCTGGCCAAGTTGACAACTGAGTCTAACTACCACAGATATATTCAAGATCCTGAAAGAGAAAGATTTCCAGCCAAGAATTCTGTACCCAGCCAAATTGTCCTTCAAAACTGAAGGACAGATTAAAGTTTTCACAAGCAAAGAAGGCCTGAAGGAATTTGTCAGCAAGAGACCAGCCCTATAAGAAATAGTAAAAGGAGTTCTGTCAGCTGAAAAAAGAAAAAAGGAGGGCACAGAATTGAAGCATGCCACTAAGGGTAATTTAAAGAATACAAGGAGAAAGAGGGAAAAATATATAGATCTGGTAAATAAAATAAAGAAGATGAGATGGTGGAATCAAGAAATGCCTTTTCAGTAATAACTTTGAAGGTTAATGGACTAAATTTACCAATTAAAGGAAACAGATTGGCAGAATGGATTAAGAAACTTAATTCAGCTATATGCTGCTTACAAGAGACTCATCTTAGACACAAGGATACAAATAGATGGAAAGTGAAAAGATGGAAAAAGATTTTCCACATAAGTTGTAACCAAAAGAAAGCAGGAGTAGCTATACTAATATTGGACAAAATAGACTTTAAATTTAAAGCCATCATAAGAGACAAAGAAGGATGCTATATACTAATCAAAGGGTCAATTCACCAAGAAGATGTAACAATCATAAATGTTTATGCTCCCAATCATGGAGCCCCAAAGTACATGAGACAGACATTGGAAAAACTGAAGGGAGTGATAGATGCTTCAACAATAATAGTAGGAGACTTCAATACACCACTCTTCTTATAGAACAACCAGACAGAAGATCAACAAGGAAATAGAGAAGTTAAATAACTTGATAAATGAATTAGACCTAACAGACATATATAGGTCATTACACTCCAAAGCACAAGGTTATACATTCTTCTCTAGTGCTCATGGAACATTCTCCAGGATAGATCATATGCTGGAGCACAAGACAGGTCTTTATAAATTTTTAAATATTGAAATTATACAAAGCACTTTCTCTGATCACAATGGGATGAAACTGGATCTCAATAACCACCAAAGAAAGAGAGCATTCACAAATATATGGAGATTAAATAATACATTTTTAGTCAACCAATGGGTCAAAGAAGAAATTGCTAGAGCAATCAGTACCTATCTGAAGATGAATGAAAATAAGAATACAACTTATCAGAACTTATGGGATATGGTAAAGGCTGTGCTGAGAGGAAAATTTATTGCCCAAAATGCCTAAATTAAAAAACAAGAAAACGCAAAAATCGAGGACTTAACAGCACACCTGGAGGAACTTGAGAAAGAACAGCAAACTTACCCCAAAGCAAATAGGATAAAAGAAACAACAAAGATTAACACAGAGATAAATGAATGGGAGAACAAAGGAACAATAGAAAGAATCATTAAAACCAAAAGTTGGTTCTTTGAGAAAATCAATAAAATTGAATGGCCACTAGCAAGACTGACAAAGACAAAAAGAGAGAAGATGTAAATAAACAAAATCAGAAATGGAAGGGTTGCATTACAACAGAGCCTGAAGAAATAAAAGAAATCATAAGATGAAACTTTGAACAATTATACGCCAACAAACTAGACAACTTAGATGAAATGGACCAATTCCTGGAGACACACAAAAAGCCACACTGACTCAGGAAGAAATAGAAGATCTCAACAAACCAATCACATGTAAAGAGATTCCATCAGTCACCAAAAATCTTCCTACAAAGAAAAGTGAGCTCCAGAAGGTTTCACAGGGGAATTTTATCAAACATCATAGAAAGAACTAACACCGATCCTGCTTGAACTTTTCCAAAAAATTGAGGAAAAAGGAACTCTACCTAACTCATTTTATGAAGCTAATATCATTTTAATACCTAAACCGGGTAAAGATGCTATAAGAAAGGAAAACTACACGCCAATCTCCCTAATGAACATGATGCAAAAATTCTTCATAAAATATTAGCAAAATGAATCCAACAGCACATTAAAAGAATTATACACCATGACCAAGTGGGGTTTATACCAGGAATGCGAGGATGGTTCAACAAAAGAAAATTAATTAATGTAATACATCCCATTAGCAAATTGAAAGGGAAAAATCACATGATCATCTTGATTGTTGCTGAAAAAGCATTTGAAAAAATTCAGCATCCTTTTTTGATAAAAACACTCCAAAAGATAGGAATCAAAGGTAACTACATCAATATGATAAAGGGAATATATTAAAAACTAATAGCCAGCATCGTACTCCTTAGGAAACTAAGTATCGAGTTGCCTTATGACCCAGCAATAGCACTAGTTGGTGTATACCCAGAAGAGCTGAAAGCAGTGACACAAATAGGCATTTGCACACCTATGTCCAGAGCAGCATTATTCACAATTGCCAAAAGATGGAAGCGAACCAAATGCCCATCAACTGATGACTGGATCAACAAAATGTGCTATTTACATATGATGGAATATTATGAGGCAGTAAGACAAAATGACATCCTGAAGCACATGACAAGATAGATGAGCCTTGAGGACATAATGCTGAGTGAAATTAGCCAGACACAAAAGGATAGATACTGTATGATTCCACTTTTATGACCAGCATAAAGGTATAATCAGAGGTTTATAATACAAAATATAAGGGATTTAGAAATATGTAGAAGCTAGAGATGGGTGACCCATTAGCTAATGAGGTTGAACTCCAATGTAAGGGAATAGATAGGAGTGAAGGTGATTCTCTAGTGGGTCTATAAGTAATACTACCATATTGAAGATGAAGAAGATTGAAAGGGGTTGTAAGACCTACGTGTTCCACTGACACATACTAGAAATATGAATGAGTTCTTGTAAGAATTACTTCAAAGATAAGATCCTTGTATAAAAAGTGTATAAGTTCAGGGTGTAGGGGAAAACTGCTATTACATGCTATGAGCTCTGTTCAAAAGGAAACCATCAGCACCACCACAGCAACAGCAGGGGTAAATATTGGGGTGAAGGACAAGTATTAAGAGAAGGTTTAGATTTCCTATTTGGCGAGGGTGTGTTTATTGGCTTTCTGTCTTTTGGGAAGAGTGAAATTATCTAAATTGAGAATGTTAATGGATGGTGGACTTTGGACCCTCTACATGATGCTCAATGAATGCAGGTGTCTGAAGGATGCACTGATGGAGAAGTAGATTGGTGAACGATGGTGTAAACTTATGAATGAAGGTTGTGCTGCTACAAAAAGGAACAATGTCTTGAGGCATGAAACAAGGTGAATGAACATGTGGGAACTTTGGTGAGACAAAATAAGCCAGAAACAAAAAAACAACAATGGTACGGTCACCTTTAGAAAATGCTTATAAGAAAGCAGGAGCCTAGATTGTACACTTTTAGAGCAGACACATTAAGTCTGGAGTGGTGATTATTATTTCTGGATTTTGAGAGGCTGTTTTATATACGTGACCTGATATTTAGAGATAAGAACAAAGACAAACGGGTTGGGGTTAAAGTAATTCAGAACATAAGGGTAAGGAAGATAGTGTCTATATTTTATAACCACACATACTCTTTGAGACCAATGGAAGAAAGATTTATTTGATCTGGAACTGAACTTTTCTGTAGTGCATAATCTAATTCAATCTATCTGTATAGCTCATTTGAACGATTGAAACACAAGGAGCACAGAATGAGAAAGAGGTCCTTTAACCCTATATTGTAATGCCTGTAAACATCCTAGAATATATTAAGAAGATAATCAAAAAGTATTGGCAAAGTCCCCTGAGGGATGGGAGAAAAATATGAAACTATTAAATATTACCATCAGGGAATTCCCTGATACTGCATCAAACTATATGGACACCCAAATCAATAGGCCATGCCCTCGATCATGAGGCTTACTCTTATGAAGCTTGTGTAGGTAGCATAGAAGCTTAAACTACCTATAGGCATGCCTAAGAGTTACTTCTGGAGGACCTCTGTTGTTGCTCAGATGTGGCCTCAGTCTCTCTAAGCCCAACTCTGCAGGTGAAATCATTGCCCAATCCCCACGTGGGACATGACATCCAGGGTGAAAATCTCCCTGGTGATGTGGGAGATGACTCCCAGGGATGAATCCAGACCTGGCACCATGGGATCAACAATTCCATCCTGACCAAAAGGGGGAAAAGAAGTGTAATTAATAAAGTATCAGTGGCACAGAGTTCAAATAGAGTTGAGAGGCTACTCTGGAGGTTGCTCTTATGCAAGCTTCAGTTAAACCTTATTACCTATCATAACCTGCCAAACCTCAACCAGGACCATTCCAGCCAATCCTAATAGAACACCTGGGACAATGTATAAGATTCCACAAGGGTTCCAGGCACTAGAGTAACTTTCCAGAAACCTACAACCTCCAGATGGGTCCCTGGTCCAGATAAGTCCTGAAACTTAGCCCAGCCTCTCCAGAACATCAGATAGTTCCATCTCCCTACCCCATATTAGTGACAGACACTTCCAATATAAAAAATTTAGAATTGCCATAGCCCAAACACCCCTAAGGAGAGGGATGGAAAGATCAGAGTTTATGGTGGAATTATACATAGAAGATAGGACTTAACAAATGAATATGAATGCTGAATCATTAAATTGATATCTCTTTTAGACTCCAACATCTTAGAACAGCTAGAAGTAAAAATCTAAAATTGTGAAATTGTAATCCATGTCAAAGTTTGAAATATGTTCAACTAATTGTGGTACTTTGCTTTGAAATTTATAGCTTTTTTTAAACGTATGCCATTTGTCACAAAAAAA
>PVIY010046716.1:0-18288 GCA_004026745.1 Myrmecophaga tridactyla
ATCTGTTGACAAGGTAGATAAAAGGAGCATCAGACACAAGGTTTTCACAATCACACAGTCACATTGTGAAAGCTATATCATTATACAATCATCATCAAGAAACATGGCTACTGGAACACAGCTCTACATTTTCAGGCAGTTCCCTCCAGCCTCTCCATTACTTCTTGGATAACAAGGTGATATCTACTTAATGCATAAGAATAACCTCCAGGATAACCTCTCGACTCTGTTTGGAATCTCTCAGCCATTGATTGACACTTTGTCTCATTTCACTCTTCCCCCTTTGGGTCGAGAAGGTTTTCTCAATCCCTTGATGCTGGGTCTCAGCTCATTCTAGAGTTTTTCTCAATCCCTTGATGCTGCATCTCAGCTCATTCTGGGATTTCTGTCCCACGTTGCCAGGAAGGTCCACACCCCTGGTAGTCATGTCCCATGTAGACATATCTCATAGCTTACAAAAAAATTCACTCAAGCTAGAAAAAACCCCCTAAATGTTAGAGCCAAGACCATCAAAATTGTAAAAGAAAATGTAGGGAAATATCTTACAGATCTTATGATAGGAGGTGATTTCCTATACCTTACAGCTGAAGGTATAGCAAAGATAAAAGAAATAGATAAATGGGATCTCCTCAAAATGAAATACTTTCATGCATCAGAGGACTTTGTTAGGAAAGTTAAAAGGCAACCTTAACACTAGGAGACAATATTTGGAAGTCACATATCAGATTAGGTTTTAATATCCAGTCTATGTGAAGAGATTCTACAACACAACAACAAAAAGGCAAACAACTTAATTTTAAAAAGAGCAAAAGACATGGACAGATACTTTACAGAAGAGAAAATGCAAATGGTTCAAAAACATATGAAAAGATGATCAATCATCCTGGTTATTAAGGAAATGCAATCAAAGACACGAGATGTCATCTCACACCTACTAGAATGGCCATCATAAAAAAAAAAAAAATCCAAAAAAACTACAGGTGCTGGAGAGGGTATAGAGCAAGAGGCACACTTGTTCACTGTTGGTGGGAATGTAGGAATGGTGCAACTTTTCTGGAAGTTGGCAGTTCCTCAGGGAGCGAAGTATAGAACTGCCACATGATCCAGCAATCCCATTACTAAGGATAGATTTGGAGGAACTGAAGGCAAGGACACAAACATTGCACACCGATGTTTATAGCATCATTATTCACAATTGCCAAGAAATGGAAACAGTCCAAATATCCATCAATGGATGAGTGACTAAATGAACTGTAGTATATGCATACAATGGAATATTATGCAGCTGTAAGACAGAAATAAAGTCATGAAGCGTGTAACAACATGGATGAACCTTGAATGAAATTAGTTAGAAACATGAGGACAAATACTTTGTGGTCTTACTAATATAAACTAACATTAATGAGTGATTTCGAGAGTTAAAGTTGAGAATACAGGTTATTAGGAGATAGAAGGAGGGTAGAGATCAGGGTGTTGATGCTGAAGGATTACAGAATGTTCAATAGGACTGATCGTAAAGATTCAGAAAGGGATGGCACCGAACAATTGATGGTAGCACAAGATTGTAAATACACTGAATAAAGCTAAGTGTGAGTATGGTTGAGAGAAAAGGGCTGGGGGCATGTTTAACATCAGAAGAAAAGATAGAAGATAAAGACTAGGATGGTATAACTGAGCAATGCCTAGAGTGAACAATGACTATGATTAAATGTACCAATATAAGAATGTTTTTGCATGAGGGAGAGCAGATGAATGTAAGCATTGAAAGTTGATGATGGGATGGTATACAGGGGGAAATACAGTACTGCAAACTAGGATCTATAGTTAACAGTAATATTAGTAACATGCTTCCACTGAATGTAACAAAGACAATACAGTAAAGTTAAATGTCAATAAGCAGGTGATATAGGAGAGGGGTATGGGATTCTTTGTGGTAAAAGGCATTGATGGCATATTCTTGATCTTGCTAGAAGATGCTAACAATGGTTTCCATGCAACATTATTTTCAGTGCCACCTGATCTATGATAGTAATTGCAAGATACCATAGGTTGTAAGATACTGAGTTGTCAGATGCACCCCAATTTTAAAGAAGTTAAAATAAGAAAAACTTAAGCATGTTAAAATTAATAAAATAGGGCAGTATTCCCATTTTAAAGATTAGGAACCTGAGGCATAAGAGGTTTAATACATTTTCCAACATTACATGACTGGATTCAAACCCAGGTGGTTGGGTTCCTGAATCCATGCCCTTGACCTCTGTTTTCTTTTCTCTCAACAATATGTTGGAATTGAATCCATGCTAGCATGTAGGTAAACTGAACAAGACCCAATTAGTCATCCCCACCTTGTGGCATCTATGATAGGGTAGCACTGAGATCCTTTTGAGGGCGGAAGTCTATGTGCTATGTACAACCTGCCTCCAGGGCTGAGCTGAGGATTGTTTCACTACTGCATGTAAAATGCTTAACATGTGGACCATCTGATCCAGGCTTCTGACCTACTTTTAGAAAGAGCAGTGCAATGGGGAAGCATTGATGAACTGATTTCCCAACCACAGATAGACTTGGAGTACTTGTAGGAAATGGTGTGCGCTGAATGTTATTTGGGTGCCCCAGATGTCAAATTCTGGTGCTGTGTGTTCTTACTGTTTTCCTTCATGCTCTAAAATGCCAACATAAAAATAATTTATATTATTAGATTTCTGTACTTGGGGAGTGGAATATTTTCCTTTCAGAGAACAGACCCCAGAAATCCTACTCAGGACTTGAGTAACAATTAAAATCAAAATAATTTTTTTGAGGGTGATTTTACTGCCTTCATCAGTTGTTGAGACTTAACATTAAGTTGTTTCTCACCTGGCATTGGTAAGTTTTGGTGAGACACTCATATATGGGAATGCTGGATGGGCTTGGGCTGTTGTCTGCTATGGACTAGAATAATTTTCTGCTGAAAGATAGACTGATTTTATTAACTCCACACCTTGATTTATTGGGCTGCAAGCTCAGATCAGGAGTCTGTCACATCATGATTCTGTCTAAACCTTTATCTCTGTGCTATCACTCTGAAGACCTGCATGCTCCCTGAATCCTTTTATTTCCTTGCAATCTCCGTACTCTTTAGAATGCTATCTTTGTTAACCCAGGCCAACCTGGTCATTGTGACCAATTTAAGACAAATTCTATACAACATCCAAATTTGCTGAACATTTTCCCCAACTGAGATCTCTACTTTGTTGGATCATGGATGAATATTTTGGTGCCATTTGCCTGAAGTAAAATGAGAGGCGGTCTCAACCAAGGATGCCTATGGTCACTCATCCCACCTCTCCCTGTTATTTTTAAAATCATGTTCTCCTTTGCCAGTATTCCCTTCTCTTGACCCATTTACTGTATTCCAACATATACAAGGTTTTCGAGTGTGGAAAGAGACTATGCTGTAGTCAAGATAAATTTGAAGGGCACAGACTTCTACAGTTGAGGTAATTCATAAAGTAAAATTTTAAGTTTGTTGGTTCTGTGCAATTTTAAAGCACCAAGCAATGCTTTTGGTGTATTATACGTTTCTACTCTTGAACTGCTTTGAATATCTGGCATCAGTTTGAAACAGTTCAGACTGTTTTGAATCAGTCTTGGTATCAGTTTATACCAATTCAAGCCAGTAAAATCCATTTTATGTATGACTCGAACCAGTTAGAAGCGGTTTGATAAAATTAGCACCGAAGGTCAGCACCATGTTGGACAAAGGATCAGCTGATGATGCCCAACCCTTCAAGGAATTTTCCCACCACTCCCTGGTGTCAAACTCCATCTTCCATTTCTTTGTGTTGTTGACTCCAAACTGCATGTTATTAAGAGCAGGAACAAAGATTCTAACTCTTCTAGTTTTGATATGCCCTTCTGGAATACCTGTTAAAGTTGTAATATCCAATTATTCATTAACTGTGATGAGTTGCGTGTCTTGAATTTGATCCTGTGCTAACCTCCATGTGGAAATGCTCAGCAATCTGGCCGAAACCCTGGAAATGGAAATGGCAGCTAGAGCTGCTGCCCTTCTCCCCTACATCGTTTGCTTCAGTGCCACTGACGTTGAGACTGCTGCCATCTTGCTGCAGGAATTTGATAACATTAGAGCAAGTATAGTGCAGTCAGAAGTGGGTTGAATTCGTTAACACCAGCTCAATTCAGCAAAAATATACTGTGAACCAGTTAAAATTTGCCTTACACTTGTCCAGGTCAGAACTTGTTTCAGCTAGTTAAAACCAGTATAAAGCATTAAAATTGTACCCAAATCATTTTGGTCAGATACAACTGTTTTAGCCAAAACCAGTTTTAGATTAGTCAGAATCTGTTTTATAGGTAGATCCCGTTCCAACTGGTTAGATCCACTCTGAGCTAGAATGATCCAGGAGGATTCTTTTGAACAAGTATGAATTTGTTAAAAAAGATGAAAGTGTTTTGCACAGATGTGAACTGTATTTGAACCTGTCAGAGCTCTTTTAGATCAGTCTTATGTATTTTGAAAGGATTGACAGTTGTTTTAACCAGCCAAAAAATGCCAGACTTAGTTTGAAAGTGATCTTTGTTGACTCAGCAAACTACTCTGAGCCAGTTAGAAACCTTTTATGCTAGAAAAATTTGCTTGAGTTGCCTAGCATTGTTCAGGATCTTCAAAACCAGTCTGATCTGCCCAGAACAGGGTGAAGGAAGGGAGCTAACAATTACCAAGTGTCAAGCATTCTACAAACAGTATCTCATTCAGCCCTCAGAACAATAGTGTGAAGTAATGTGCATTATCCTCTTTTAATAGAAGGAAAACCTGGAAATCTGAGGCTCGGAGATTCCAGGTAGTTAGTATGTAGGAAACTTGAGATTCAAAGCTACCTCTATCTTGACTTTAGAGGACCTATATTTCCTTTTATCATCTCATGCCACTGGTTACTTTAAGCCCAGCATGTATTTGTGAAACATTGAGTTATGGACTCAAGCCCAGGGTAGAATAAAGGACACTGGACTTGTAGTTAGAAAACCTAGATTCTAGACTGGGCAAGTCAGTAAAACTCTCTGAGTTCTGTTTCTTCTTTCAGAAAACAGCCCAGACAGCAAATGATCCCAGCATTTATTTTCAGATCAAGAAAGCAGATAATTCTCTTAAAGGTACAGACTGAAAAGGGCAAACTATGATTAATATCGATGGTGATATCTACATACTTCAGTCTGCTTTTAGTATATGGTTTGTTAATATTCCCTTTATAATGACTTGGTTTGGGAACAAATTATTATGAATTACTACTAAAGTGAATAAAATGCGTAACTCATGGAGCTCTTTTGTGCATTAAATTGTAGATTTACAATTCTAATCCGATTTCATGGATTCCTCATCCATGAAAACTAAACACATTAAAGTGTTCATACAACATTGTTTTACTAAATCTTTGAATTCGACTCAAGTGAGTTTATTGCATAGAATCCTGTACCTTAAATAATAGAAAAACATAGTTACAGAAATGACCTATTTTTTTCAAGTAGAATGTAAAGAGAAAATGGAGGTAGCCACTGTCTTCTTGCATCATTCTCATTGCAGAATAGAGTTGCTTTTTTGAGTACTTATTCAATCTGAGGGAACCTTCTCTCCAAATGTTTAAGCATTTTCTGGACATGCTTTTCAATTCTCAGCTCTTATTTCTGAGTAACTTGGAGTCCAGTTAATGCTGTGATATGGTATACTAGAGTATCATATCCATAGATGATCATACCCAAGTGGTTATCTTTTGGAGATGAAGTTTATTATATGCCATTAATACCATCCACCTAAACCTGTGAATTCTGAAACTATAACAAGGGAAAGCCATCACCTGTGTCACTCTTTACAGTGTGCAAATAGAATTATGAATGCTTGTAGAGGCTCTGCCCTTAGAAACTAACCAGCCATAGCTGAAATGTGAGGTCACAGACCTTTACTAAGGCACTCAGAGGATCTTTTGGCAAATAGGATCTTTTTGTTGAAATAGCTCTTGAGGCTCAGCATTCCTAATTTTTGAGAATAAAGTGAGTCATCAAGTTGAGGAGGGGTTGGGAAGGCAAACTTGAAAACCAATAAATGCCCCAGCCTAAGCTTTTTTTGATATTTATGGAGCCGCAGAAATAATCCCATAGGAAGTGTTAAGCATTAGAACAAAACTTCTGGACATAGTGCTGAATGAAAACGGGCTAGTGGGAAGAAAATCAGCATCTAATATATAGAGCCTCTGACATGTGTGGATGGATAGCTTTGCATATTTGTAGGGGTAGATTGAGTTGAGTGGTAATGGGACAGCTGGTTATTTTTAGGAGGGTTTATTGGTATTAGAAATGGGATGACACAAACTACGTTTCCAGTTGGGCTGATATTTTGAGTTTGAATCTGTTGAGAGTATAAAAACAAATCACGAGAAGTGATTTGTTTTCTTAACAAATCATGAAAAGTGCTGCTACAAAGGATCAAAAAGAAATTGGGCTCTTGTCTTAGTCCATAATTAGGAGCTAAATTATCAGCATTTCTTGTTAGAATACCAAGGCCAGTGCAGGTAAATGAGCTCTCAGTCCCATGATCTCTGAACGCTGAGTGTTCAGATATGGAACTTAGCTCTCAATAAAGCAGTGATATTCGAGGAAAGTCTGATTTCCCATATAAAAATACTAATTTATTAATGATATATGGAAGGAAGATGCAAGTCAAATTTTATCTGTGAATTTAATGTTGTCTTTGAAGGAACTCTTTAATAATATGTGAGCATGAGTCGGATTAATGGAATTGCATCTCTAAGTAAGAAAGAAACAAGAGAGTCAAGAATCCAGCAGTAGGAGACTTTGGAGAAGGAATAGAAATTGAAACCTGACTGGCCGTAGAGGCAGAAAGGAGTGGTCAGATTGGCAGATGCTGGGATATTCAGCAGGTAGTTGGTTGGTACTGCCAGGCTTTGCTCATTCCTTGCCTGGCTCTCTCTGGAAGGGGAGTGAGGCTTCATCATCCAATGGGATCCGCTGCTGTCACAGTTAAAGCTTAAAGTTGCTAAGGCTTCTCTCAAACTTGTGTGCTGAGGAAACGCAGATGTTGGCCTCAGCTCCTAGGCTGAACTCAGCAGATTGACCCATGAAAACTTCTGTATTGAGCCAAAGGAAGGATCTATCAGAAAGCAACACCTATTATCCTGGGCTTGGCAGCAAGGAAGAGGACTGGTAGTGGAAATCCAACAATCTGAAAAGCAGACTGAAAGATGACAAATAACCTGAAGATGGGTGGTGGAGAAAGGTATAATATTCCAGTTCCCCAATCTAGAAATGTTAGTAGATAGGAGACCAAGGACCAGAATTACCAGATGAAGATTGGTCATGAGAAAAAAGAAAGAGAACGTAGTTATAACTCATCAGCAACTGCCTGGCAGGCCATGCGAAATGGGCATTTTCCAAATAATCAAAATTGGAATTCCAGCTTACTTTTTAAGTCTCAAACTAGCCAGAACAATGCTGGAGCCGAATTTAGTGAGCCACTATCACCAAGTGTTCTTCCTAAACCACCAAGCTACTGGGTTCCTGTTTCCTTTAATCCTTCGGATAAGGAAACTATGACATTTCAACATAAAACCTTACTTAAAATACAGGTATAAAATAAGAAAGTACTAATGCTTAAATTAAGCATCACATTTGAGACTAGTTGTTAATTGGTCTGAAACATTCATGTATTTTATCTTTATTTGTATAAAACTGCTAATGTAGAAAATATGATTAGACTTCATCTCACTTGTTTTGTGTGTTGTGGGCACTATGAGGTAATGGTACTATCAGTGCAACTTAAAATAACTATATTGTAGAATTCTCACCTGCTATTCCAGAGACCTGGGTTCGATTTCCTGTGCCTGCCCATGTAAAAAGAAAAAACAAACTATATTATTGATTGCATTTGATGTTGTTCTGCACTGAATCACAAGTGAAACCATTCATGTTTAGATTTGGAGAATGACAAAGGAATCTTTTTCTGCTGCTTGTTGGGGGAATTATCATTCATGGATCAGTAGATTTACTTGTTGAAAGCTAGTGAATCGGATTTCAGACATCTAGCTAAGACGCACAAGGATTGAGAATTAGTAAAATATTTGAAAGTTTAATGTCCTACAAACACCTGAACAAGTAATATGCCAACAACTGGATGCACTGCCAAGAGAAATGATGAATTTTCCTTAATGAGTAGTTAAGTACATTGTAATAAGTTCTACAGTGGTTCACGTGGAAAGGGCACTTAGGGGCTTACTAGAATGAGGTGCGCTACACCTGGAAGGCGCTGTTCTCATATACAGTGAATAAGTGTCTGCCAATAAATGCTCCCAAAGCAGTTTTCATAGAAATAGTACTTTGTGGTACTGAGTAGCTTTCAAAATACATTTTCTGTATTCTAGCACTGTACAAACTATTGACAGTGATCTGGCCTCAAATCATCCTTGTGGAGGGTGACATTAAGTAGGGAATTGTATAATGTGAGTTTTATGTACCTAGGGAAGAAAGAGCCCTATAAATACATGTAATAAACTTGTAGCATTTGTAAAATTTTGTTGGTGTTTATGCAACAAAAATAGAGTATTTTAGTATGAATTTGCTGAATGTAAGACCATGGACTTTTTAATACTATAGCCTAATTTTATTTATTATTTTTATTATTTTATTTTTTTATTTTTTGCATGGGCAGGCACCAGGGATCAAACCCGGGTCCCCAGCACAGCAGGTGAGAACTCTACCTGCTGAGCCACCGTGGCCCACCTTATATCCTAACTTTAAAGGTTCAGATTAATTTGCTTTTAAAGTTTGCCCTGTGCTAAAGTGCCAGTATAATTGGCTTGGTTTTAAACTATTTTTCAAGGTAAACCCTAGTGTAAGAAGTTTTATATTGTAATTGAAAAGATTTAAGCTGCCAAAACACTTGTTTTTTAGAGATGTGAAATGCAGTACAGGACTGTTTTTTTTCCATCACCCTTAAAAGGTCCCTCCAACTTTTTTTTTTTTTTTTTTTTTTTTTTCTGCATGGGCAGGCACCCGGAAGCGTACTCGGGTTTCTAGCATGGCAGGCGAGAACTCTGTCTGCTGAGCCACCGTGGCCCTCCCTCCAACTTTTTAAGATCCATTTGACTTTGACCAATTTTTGTAACCTATGATACTGCTATAGTTTATTGTATAATGCCAGTGTATTTTCTTTTCTGTTGTAAGTGTAACCCAGGGGGCCACTTACACAAAATAGTAACGTGTTTAACCATTCTTAAGTATAAATATTAACAACTGTTAACTCAATAGTGAGTTAGGAAAAAAAGAAACAAATGCATGGGGTTAGATTGAAAATGCTTGTAAATGCCCTATTTTCTAATTTTGCAACTTTTTGAAAGCAGAATGGCTAAGCTGTATTTCTCCAAATAAATTCAGATGAAATAGTTTGCCTCAAGTCTAACACTGATCTCCTAAAGACAAGTTTATATAGTACTTAATTACTTAATATATCTATATGAATTTGGAGCATGCAATTACAAATACCACCCCCCTAAAAAAGGTAATTATTTACTTTTTATTTGTTAATTATTTACTATTTAATACCATCTCATCTAGAAGATTATTAGGTCCTTGGCAGTGTGAATGATATCTAACCCCTGCTCTTCACAGATTTCCTAGGTTTATAGGTGTTTCATAGAAATACTTGGTTGATTTGGATATGAAGGTAAGTCACTTTATTCCTGGAAAGCGCTAATATTTTCTAATAGATTCTAACAACTGTACATTTGTTTATATTTTGCAGCTGAATCGCTGAGCTCTTCATCATGTCTAATGGAGACTATGATTACCTCATCAAGTTTTTAGCTTTGGGAGACTCTGGAGTGGGGAAGACCAGTGTCCTTTACCAGTACACGGATGGTAAATTTAACTCCAAATTTATCACAACAGTGGGAATTGATTTCAGGGAAAAGAGAGTGGTAAGTACTATATCCTTCTACATAAACACATAACATTTGGGTAAACATTATTTTGTAGGAATTAGGAAGACAGGTTGGAATCTAAAATTAAAGGGTACATGTGAAAGTATATCATGTTTATTCTGGGCAATGTGATTTAAAAAGCTGTGCTGAAAGGACACAACATGGAATTAAGCAAAGTACAAGTGAAGAGCTCTATTAAATTTTTCATTTGGTACTTTAATGGTTTGAAACTGTATGTACCCCAGAAAAGTATGTTCTTAATCTATTCCCCTGGGTGTGAACCCATAATAAGTAGGATCTTTTGGTAAATAGGATTTTTTTGTTGTTGTTGTTCTTTATCAATGTGACATAAAAGTTTGAAAGTAAATGGAGGCGTTAACATGATTTTAAAAAGACAATTTGCTTTAAAGTGAGTAGGCATTGTCTAAAACAGTAAGGAAGGAGAAGGTCAACATACATATCAATAAGTATATTGTTCTGATAAGACATAGAATCTTTATCATCTGGGCAGATTACCCAGATGGTTAGAAACCTTTTATAGCTTCTTACTAAGAGCAAACAAATAATCCAAGAAAACATTGTCATTTTAACAGACTGAAAACCAAATTGTTCTTTTGCATGAAGATACCTCTGATAAAAAGACTATTAAAAATCTTATAAAACTATAAAATCTTATCCAACCTTAACCACAACCAATAAAATTCACTTACAACAAGACTTCTTCTACAACTATCTATATCCATCCAATTTGTCCTACACATTCCTGTTTCTCATTCTGCAACAATCTGTTATTTTACTTTAGGTGTAAAAGTACTCTCTTTTTCCTTAACAAAACACTTCCTACATACTTTACATATTTAAATTACCAAAGAAGATCTTGCTTTAAGATATTACAGACTAAAAGAAGTATCAATATAATGATTCAGCAATCGTACTTGTTTATTAAACCCAACCTCCGTATAACTCCCTGGCAATGTGGGACATAACTCATGGGATGAGCCAGGACCTGGCATCATGGGAATGAGGAAGCCTTCTTGATCAAAAGGCGGAAGAGAGAAATGAGACAAAATAAAGTTTCAAGGGCTGAAAGATTTCAAACAGAGCTGAGAGGTTATCCTGGAGGTTATTCTTACATATTATATAGATAATCCTTTTTAGTTTAGGACGTATTAGAGTGGCTGTTCAGAAGTACCTGAAACTGTTGAGCTGTGTTCCAGTAGCCTTGATTCTTGAAGATGATTGTATAAAGACATAATTTTTATAACATGATTGTGAAAACCTTGTTTCTGATGCTCCTTTTATCCATGGTATAAACAGATGAGTAAAAAAAAGATAGAATAAAAAATAGATAAATAATCAGGGGAGATAAAGGGTAAAAGTTGGGTAGAATGAAATAGTGTGGATCAATGAGAGGGAGGGGTATGGGGTATGGGATGTATGAGTTTGTTTTCTTTCTTTTTATGGAGTGATGCAAATGTTCTAAAAATGATCATGGTGAAGAATACACAACTATGTGATTGATGATCACATAATATGGCTGAACAGTACGTGTGCGGATATTTCTCAATGAAAGTATTAAAAAAATACCTAAAAAAAAGCCCAACTTATTTGTATTTGTAGTGTTGGACACATGGGTCTATATAACCCCTCTCAATCATGTTCACCTTCAATATGGTAATATTACTTATAGGTTCACTAGCAAACCATGTTAACTTCTATCTTTTCCCTTACATAAGAGTTCAACCTCATTAGCTAACCGTTCACCCATCTCAGCTTCCATGTAACTCTAGGTCCCCTATATTCTGTATTATAAGCCTCTGATTTTATCCCTACTATGATCATAAAAGTGGAATCATACAGCATCTATCCTTTTATGTCTGGCTTATTTCACACAGCATTGTACTCAAGGCTGATCCATCTTCTCATGTGCTTCAGGATGTCATTTCATCTTACGCTGCATGATATTCCATTGTATGTATATAACACATTTTGTTAATCACCTCATCTATTGATGGGCACTTGGGTTGTTTCCATCTTTTGGCGATTGTGAATATGCAGCTATGAGCATAGATATGCAAATATCTTTTTGTGTCACTGCTGTCAGCTTTTCTGGGTATGTACCAAGTAGTGGTATTGCTGGGTCATAGGACAATTCAGTGTTTAGTTTCCTAAGGAAACTGTCTTCTATAGCAACTGTATCCTTATACATTTCCATTAGTAGTGCATAAGTGTCCCAATTTCTCCATATCCTCTCCAACATTTGCAGTTTCCTGTGTGTTTGATAGCAGCCATTATAGGTGTGAGGTGGTATCTCATTGTAGTCCTGATCTGCATTTCATTATAGCTAATGAAAATGAGCATCTCTTCATATGTTTTTTAACCATCTGTATTTGCTCTTTAGAAAAATGCCTATCCATATCTTTAGCCCATTTTATAATTGGGTTGTTTGTTCTTTTGTTGTTGAATTGTATGATTTCTTTATATATATAGGATATCAAATTTTATCTGATGTGTGATTTCCAAACATTTTCTTCCATTAAGTTGGCAGCTTTTCTTCACCTTTTTGACAAAGTCTTTTGAGATACAGAAGCATTTGATTTTGGAGTTCCCATTTGTCTATTTTTTTCTTTTGTTGCTTGTGCTTTGATTATAAAGTTTAGGAAGCTACCTCCTATTACCAGGTCTTGAAGATGTTTCCCTACATTTTCTTCTAGAAGCTTTATGGTACTAGTTCTTATATTTAGGTGTTTGATCCACTTAGAGTTAATTTTTGTATGGGGTATAAGGTAGGGGTCCTCTTTCATTCTTTTGCCTATTGATAAACAGTTCTCTCATGCCCATTTAGTGAAAAGAATATTTTGTCCCAGCTCAGTGGATTTGGGGGTCTTGTTGAAGATCAGTTGACCAGAGATTTGGTGGTCTATTTCTGTCCTCTGAATTCACTTCCATTGCTCTTTGTGCCAATATAATGCTATTTTGTCCACTGTGGCTTTATGATAAATTTTAAAATCAAGAAATGTTTATCTTCTCACTTCATTCTTTTTTTTTAGGATGCTTTTAGCTATTCAGGGTTTCTTTGCCTTCCAGATGAATTTGGTAACTAGCTTTTCCAAGTCTTCAAAGGAGGTTGTTGGAATTTTGGTTCATACTGTGTTGAATCTGTAGATCAATTTGGGTAGAATTAACATCTTAACTATGTTTAGTCTTCCTATCCATAAGCAGGGAATGTCTTTCCACATATTTATATCTTTTTTGATTCCTTTTATCAATGTTATGTAGTTTTCTGTGGACAAGTCCTTTTTGTCCCTAGTTAAGTTCATTCCTAGATACTTGATTCTTTTAGTTGCTATTTTGAATGGATTTTTTCCCTTAATTGACTCCTCAGTTAGGTCACTGCTTATGTATAGAACATTACTGATTTTTGCACGTTAATGTTATATCCCACCACCTTTCTGAATTTGTTTATTAGCTTAAGTAACTTTGTTGTAGATTTCTCAGGATTTTCCAAGTATAGTATCATGCCATCTGCAAATAGTAAAAGCTTTACTCCTTCCTTTTCAATTTAGATGCCTTTTCCTTCTTTTTCCTGCCTAATTGCTGTAGCTAGTACTTCTAGTACAATGTTGAATAATAGCGGTGACAGTGGGCCTCCTTGTCTCATTCCCGATCTTAGGGGGAAAGCTTTCAGTCTCTCTCCTTTGACTGTGTGATGCTGGCTGTGGGTCTGTCATATATGCCGTTTATCATATTGAGGAAGTTACCTTTGATTCCTACCTTTTGAAGTGTTTTTATTAGAAAAGGACATTGAATTTTGTCGAATGCTTTTTCAGCATCAATCGAGATGATCATGTGATTTTTTCCCTTTTCATTTGTTAATGAGCAATATTACATTAATTGATTTTCTTGTGTTGAGATATCCTTGCATTCCTGGTATAAACACCACTTGAAATAATTATTTCAATGCCACATATATATATATATACCACAAATGTAATCTTTTGTTGGATTTGATTTGTTAGTATTTTGTTGAAAATGTTTGCATCTATGTTCATTAGGGAGATTGGCCTGTAGTTTTCATTTTTTATAGCATCTTTACCTGATTTTAGTATTAAAGTGATGTTAGCGTCATAAAATGAGTTATGTAATATTCCTTTTTCCTTGATTTTTTTGGAAAATATTGAGCAGAATTTGTGTTAGTTCTTTTTGGAATGTTTGATAAAATTCTCCTGTGAAGCCATCTGGCCCTGGACTTTTCTTTGTAGAACATTTTCTTTTATATTTATTAATTTTTTAATTAAAAAAGTAAAACAACTAATACAAACATTCTTAACATATAATCATTTAGTTCTATATATATAATCAGTAATTCACAATATTATCACTTAGTTGCATATTCATCATCATGATCATTTCTTAGAACATTTGCATCAATTCAGAAAAAGAAATAAAAAGAAAACAGAAAAAAATTCATACATACCATACCCCTTACCCCTCCTTTTCATTGATTACTAGCATTTCAATTATAGGAATATTTTTGATGACTGATTGAATCTCTTTACTTGTGATTGGTTTGTAGATCTTCTAGTTCTGCTTTAGTCAGTGTAGCTTGTTCATGTGTTTCTAGGAATTTGTCCATTTCATCTAAGTTGTCTAGTTTGTTGGCATATAGTTGTTCATAGTATCCTCTTCTGATTTTTTTTAAAAATTTCTTCAGGGTCTGTGGTAATGACCCCCCTTTCATTTCTGGTTTTCTTTGCATCCTCTCTCTTTTTTTCTTTGTCAGCCTTGCTAGTGTCCATCGATTTTATTGATTTTTCTCAAAGAACCAACTTTTGGTTTAATTGATTTTTTTTCTGTTGTTCTTTTGTTCTCCCATTCTCCTAACTCTGCTTCAATCTTTGTTATTTTACTTCTGTTTGCTTTGGGGTTAGTTTGCTGTTCTTTTTCACGTTCCTCCAGGTGAGCAATTAAGTCCTAAATTTTTGCTCTTTCTTCTTTTTTTAATATAGGCATTTAGGGCAATAAATTTCCCTCTCAGAACAGCCTTTGCTGCATCCCATAAGTTCTGATATGTTGTATTCTCATTTTCTTTCATCTCTAGATAACTACTTATTTCTCTAGCAATTTCTGCTTTGACCCACTGGTTGTTTAAGAGTGTTATTTAATCTCCATATATTTGTTTAAGTTCTCATCCTTTGATGGTTATTGATTTTGAACTTTGTTCCATTGTGATCAGAGAATAATTTCAATGTTTTTAAATTTATGAAGACCTGTTTAGTGTCCCAGGATATGATCTATCCTGGAGAGTGTTCCATGAGCACTAGAGGAAAATGTGTATCCTGGTATTTTGGGGTGTAATGACTTATATATGTTTGTTAGGCCTAATTCATTTATCAAATTGTTTAAGTTCCCTATTTCCTTGCTGATCCTTTGTATAGTTCTGGAGAGTGGTGTATTGAAGTCTCCTATTATTATAGTTGAAATGTCTATTGCTCATTCAGTTTTGCTGATGTTTGTCTCATGTAATTTGGAGTTCCTTTATTGGGAGCTTAAACATTTATGATTGTTATTTCTTCCTGGTAAATTGTCCCTTTTATTAATATACTGTGTCCTTGTCTCTTTTGATGTCATTACATTTAAAATCTATTTCGTCTGAAATTAGTATAGCTACTCCTGCTTTCTTTTGGTTATGGCTTGCATGCAGCATCTTTTTCCATTTTTTACTTTCAATCTATTTGTATCCTTGTGTCTAAGATGAGTCTCTTGTAAGCACATATAGCTAGATTATGTTTCTTAATCCCATTCCTCCAGTCTGTATCTTTTTTTTTAAATTAATTTTTTATTTAACATACAAATTATTCTCACCATATGATCATTCCATTCTTGTTATATAATCAATTAACTCACAATATCATCACATAGTTGTATATTCATCATCATGATCATTTCTTAGAACATTTGCATCAATTCAGAAGAAGAAATAAAAAGAAAACAGAAAAAAATTCATACATACCATACCCGTTACCCTCTCTTTCATTGATCACTGGCATTTCAATCTGCTAAATTTATTTTAACATTTGTTACCCCTGTTATTTGTTTATTTTTAATCCATATGTTTACTTGTCTGTTGATAAGGTAGATGAAAGGAGCATCAAACACAAGGTTTTCACAATCACACAGTCAGATTGTGAAAGCTATATCATTATACAGTCATCTTCAAGAAACATGGCTACTGGAACACAGCTCTACATTTTTAGGCAGTTCCCTCCAGCATCTCTATTATACCTTAACCAAAAAGGTGATAGCTCATATAGCTACATATATGTGTAAGAATAACCTCCAGGATAACCTCTCGACTCTGTTTGGAATCTCTCAGCCATTGACACTTTATTTTGTCTCATTTCGCTCTTTCCCCTTTTGGTCGAGAAGGTTTTCTCAATCCCTTGATGCTGAGTCCAGCTTGATCTAGATTTCTGTCCCACATTGCCAGGAAGGTCCACACCCCTGGGAGTCATGGTCCATGTAGAGAGGGGGAGGGCACTGAGTTTGCTTGTCATATTGGCTGAGCGGAGAGGCCACATCTGAGCAACAAAAGAGGTTCTCTCGGGGTGATTCTTAGGCCTAATTTTAAGTAAGCTTAGCCTATCCTTTGCAGGGTTAAGTTTCATATGAACAAACCCTCAGATCGAGGGCTCGGCCTACTGCTTTGGTCGTCCCCACTGCTTGTGAGATTATCAAGAATTCTCCACTTGGGGAGGTTGAGTTTTCCACCTTTCTTGCCATTTCCCCAAGCGGGATTTGCAAATACCATTTTATTCCCTGTTCAGATTACTCTGGGACTTATCAGGGCCTCACTGTGGACAAATCTACAAAATCTCATGCCCAGTCTGTATCTTTTAATTGGAAAGTTTAGTCCGTTAACGTTCAAAGTTATTACTCTAAAGGTGTTTCTTGAATCCACCATCTTATCCTTTGGACTTTATTTGTCAGATCTGTATATCCTTTTCCCCCTTGATCTTTCTATCCTTTAAGTTACCCTTTCTGGTACTCTTCAGTTTGTGCCCTCCTTGAAAACTCCCTCTCCTGTCTTCTTTTTTCAGCTGGTAGAACTCCTTTTAGTATTTCTTGTAGGGCTGGTCTCTTGTTGACAAATTCTTTTAGCATTTAGTTGTCTGTGAAAATTTTAATCTATCTCAGTTTTGAAGGAAAATTTGGCTGGATACAGAATTCTTGGCTGGAAGTCTTTCTCTTTCAGGAGCTTAAATATAGCATACCACTGCCTTCTTGCCTCCATAGTGCCAGTTGAGTGGTCTGAACTCAATCTTATGCGGTTTCTCCAAATGTAGTAGGTTATTTTTCTCTTGCTGCTTTCAGGATTTTCTGCTTCACTTTGACATTTGACAGACTGATTAATAGTGTCTTGGGTTGGCCTATTTGGATCTATTCTACTTGGAGTTCATTGGTCTTCTTTGATTTGCGTATATCTGTCCTTTTTAAGGGTTAGGAACTTTTCCCCTATTATATCCTCAACTAATCTTCCTAGCCCTTTACTCTTCTCTTCTCCTTCTGGGACACTGATGATTCTTATATTTGACTATTTTGTTTTGTCCATAATTTCTCTGAGATCAAATACAAATTTTTCCATCTTTTTTGCCACTTGCTGTTTTAAGTGTTCGAAATCAGTGGTTCTGTCCTCTAGTTTACTTATTCTTTCTTTGCCTCTTCAAATCTGCTATTCTGTGCCTCAAGTATGTTTTTTATTTTTTCTACAGCATCTTTAATCTCTATGATATCTGCTATTTTTCTTTTTATTCTTTCAAATTCCTCTTTATGCTCTTCTAATGTCTTCTTGATCTCCTTTATGTCATTAGCCATCCCATTTATTTTGTTTAGTAGATTTATATGAACATTGTTGTTTAGTTGTTCCAATGTCTGGTCTTCTCTGGTGTTTTAATTTAGTTGTTAGGCTAGGCTATATCTGTCTGCGTCATGATATGCTTAATGATCTTCTGCTGTCTTCATGGCATGTAAATATCTTGATTGGTTTACTTTGGAAGTTGATTTCCTTCTGTTGTTTAAAGCTTTGTATTTGTGGGATGGACTTGGAGAAGTATGCAGGGTGCTCGGTGGGGCACAGCAGTGTGGTGATGTGTTGCAGCACAGGTATGGGTGCAGGTTGGGTATGTTACACTGTTGCCTATGAGCATGGGTGCCCAGCAGTGGGGAGGATGTGATTGTGCAGGTGCATGGGTCTGGGGAGCGGGGCCCTGGTGTGTGCTGGTCTAGGGTGCAGGGTCCTTTG
>PVIY010046717.1:0-18111 GCA_004026745.1 Myrmecophaga tridactyla
ATTATTTATTTTTATTCCATATGTTCTACTCCTTTGTTGACAAGGTAGATAAAAGGAGCATCAGACACAAGGTTTTCACAATCACACAGTCACATTGTGACAGCTGTATCATTATTCAGTCATCCTCAAGAAACATGGCTACTGGAACACAGCTCTACATTTTCAGGCAGTTCCCTCCAGCCTCTCCACTACATCTTGACTAACAAGGTGATATCTACTTAATGCATAAGAATAACCTCCAGGATAGCCTCTCAACTCTGTTTGGAATCTCTCAGCCATTGATGCTTTGTCTCCTTTAACTCTTCCCCCTTTTGGTCTAGAAGGTTTTCTCAATCCCTTGATGCTGAGTCTCAGCTCATTCTAGGGTTTTTCTCACTCCCTTGATGCTGAATCTCCATTCATTCCAACTTAGGCCTAATTTTAAGTAGGCTTAATCTGTCTAAAGGTACTTTCTTAATCTGTGTCCTCATTTTAAATGAGGTAAATACCAGCTCCTTCCAGTTAGTTCATTCTGTCTGCAAAGGGTATGTCTGACATACAGACACGTGTGAAGTTGAGTGGCTGGGGGGAGTTGGAGGGCCCTTCTTGCTGTGCTCTGTCCCGTGCATGTTCTGCACACATCAGGTATTCAGGGAACTTTTCTTTTTGAGATGATATTCATGTAACCTACCATTGACCGTTTACAGTGGATAGTTCCCTGGAATGTGATGCATTTATGCAGTTGTACAAACACCATTACTCTATAACCTCAGAACCTTTTCAGTTAATTTTTAATAAAGAATTGGTGCTGCAAATTTCATCTCCCTGTGTGCTGAGGAGGCAGAATACCAAATCTTGCTTTTTCTATCAAGGTCGAAGTCCCTCTCCTGAGAATGATGATATTCTTTAAAAAAACTGTGAAGCTTTTATTGTTGGAGATTTCATTGATACCAATTACAAATTTTTCTAACACTTCTCATCTAATAATATCATGTCATATTTTTAAGCATTTTATATGATCCTTACAAACCTTAAGAAGAAATGACAATGACTATTGTCTGAATATTGGCAATGAGAAGTTAAAGCACAGACTCCTGGTGACTCAGTAACATTTGTCGAGCACGTCCTTATGCCATGTCCATGCTGAGCACTTAACAGGTTTTCTCCTGTTGTCCTTATAGCAGCAGAGTGAGAAGAGGCTCTGCCACCCTTGTTTTATAGATGGAGACATTGAAGTTTATGGAGAAGCATCAGGTGACCCTATAATCTGTTGGCCAAAACCAAGACACCTTTGAATGTGAAAGAGGGCTGGTGGGGAAACAACCTCCCCAGCGAGCCAGTCTGTGTGACCATCCTGGTTAAGTCACTTGCCCGAGGTTGCACAGCTAATAAATGGCAGAGCTGAAACTTGAACTCCAGGTTTGCTGACTGAAGCCACACTCTTACCCAGCCCATGAGGATTGTCCCTTCCACATTAGTTAGTTCCCAGCAGGGACACGAGAAAGCCAGGATGGAATGCACACTTCCTAAATCTTCCTCTGTTTCTGTCTTTATATGAGCCCATCCTCTGCCCCACAGCTGTAGACTCTCACTGTTAGAAGAGAAGCCAGCACTCAGGTACAGTTCTCCGTGCAGATCTGGCAGTCGTGTTCCTCGGGCACTCCTGGAACAGACCTGCGTGTTTTTCGTGCTCCCGTGCACTTCGGAGGTTCCCTACCACTGCAGGGGCACATAGGAAACACGGGCCGTTATGTTAGTGGATTGGAGAGATGTGGGCGTCAACATGGGCTGGAAACTAGATTGTCTTTGTGCCAGGACCTCTTGTGTACACTACTTCATTTTCGGTTTTGCTGTGAGCCTGGGGAATGATTCCATTTTCTCCAGAAAATTTACTTATCTTGCCCAAACTCATCCTTTTCTCTTATCATTCTTCTGTGCTACACCCACTAGGCCCACTTTTCCTGCTGGATCATGTTCCACCATTTGGGAAGTGCCTTAGCTTCCCTGTACCTCATTTCCCTAATCTACAAAGTGACCTGAAAGAAGTAGACAATCCCCAGTGTTCTTTCAACTGTAAAATTCTGAGTCTTATGTCCGTAATTTTTTTCATTGATAAAGGTACTATTTTTTGCAGTTTTAAGAATAGTTGTGAAGTGCCCATCTTATCAGAACAAGGAAAAGAACCAACAGTTACTAAATTATTATAGGCCAGGCACTTTTTTTAACTTTTTTTTTTTACCGTGTATATACGAAGCAAAGCAAAGAAAGAAAAAAAACAATAATTTTCAAAGCACTCTTCAACAAGTGGTTACAGAACAGATCCCCAGAGTTTGTCATGGGCTACCATTCCATCATCTCAAATTTTTCCTTCTACCTGCTCCAGATATATATAAATCGTCACAATTGACTTTTTTTTTCTTTTCTGTTTAAAATAACCTATATACAAAAAAGCAATAAATATCAAATCACATCAGAACAATTAGTTGTAGAAAAGATTTCAGAGTTTGGTGTGGGTTATAGTTTCACAATTTTAGGTTTTTACTTCTAGCTGCTCTAAGATATTGGAAACTAAAAGAAATATCAATATAATGATTCAGCAGTCATACTCATCTGTTAAACCCTACCGTCTCTGTGTAACTCTGCCATCACCTTTGATCTTTCTCCCACTGTTTGGGGGTACTTGGGCTATGCCCATTCTAACTTTTCCTTTTGGAAGGGGCTGTTGATAATATGGGTTAGGGGATGGACCTCGTTGATGTTCTGAAGAGGCTGGGCCCTCCTCCGCATTTCAGGACTTAACCTGGTCCAGGGACCCATCTGGAAGTTGTAGGTTTCTAAACCAGACACTTTTACAACATTATCTTATTTAATGGTCACAGTCTTTTGACCAGAATGTTCTGAAACCCTGCTTTTATAGATGAGGAAACTGAGGCTGTGTCCTGAAATAAGGAACAGAGGAGGAAGAGCAGATTTGGGTGTGGATAATAGGCTGGCCTGCACATACACTCTGGAGCGCAAGAGAAGTTTAGGGCCAGTCATGCAGATCTGGGGCTCCCATGTATAGTGTGATCTCAGCAGCCAGAGGAAGGGGTAAGATTTAAAAAGAAAGAAGGAGCCTACTAAGAAGAATCTTAGAGAATATCTGAGCTGTTGTGGCATAAAGAATCAGTGGTGGGGGTGAGAGTAAGTAGCCAAGAGGGCAGAGGTATAAGGGGCATTATCAAAGAAGACAGAGAAGAAAAGCCAAAGAGGCAAGAGTAGAAACAGAAGAGAATATACGGTCACCGAGGCCATGGGAGGAGAACAGTTCCAGAAAAAGGAAATGGTCAAGCAGTTTCAGTGCACGGAGTTGGGGAGATAAAGGAGTAAATAGAAAACAAGGAAATATACCTAGGTACTTCTGGAAAACTTTGGCTGCTGAGACTGAGTAGCTTGGTAGGAGGAAGCCAGGAGAGACATTCTTCTTTGAACCCAAGAAAAAAAAGAGTTTTGATTTAAAAGAGTTTCAAGCCAACTTCCTATTAGGATTGAAAAGTATTTGCTGGGTATGTAATTTGGAGTCCATGGTGAATGGGAAAGGAGGAAGTGGAGTGTGAATAAAGTTTTAGAAAGTTGAGAGTGGTCTGGAGAAAGTTAGATCCTCTGCTGAAGGTAAAAGGGGATGGTAGCTACAGATTGACTTGCCAGGGAGGAAGAAGGAAGATGGCTTCTCTGTGAAGCACATCCTCTGCAGACAGCACAGGCAAGGTGGTGGGAAGAGGGCTGAGAAGATGAGGGAGGTGGAAGTCGTTGGGAGAAGGGTTCCTGGTCCTTGCAGAGGGTCCAGTGGAAGTCTTATCCCCCCTCCCCATCTGCATGTGTATGCATCTGTATATCTATGTATCTGACAGTCATCAGTATTGGAAGTATCTTAAGGGAATTATCTCATTATTTGAAACATAACTCTTCAGTAAAATCCCTTTAACCTACAGTCCAACAATTCTTATGTATCAGTGGACCTTTAGTAACCATTGTTTGATAGTGTGGGCAGGTTAGGAATAGGGAACCAGATGCCGTTTTTCAGTCTAGCTCTGCGTTTCTGTTATTCTGTATGCTGTAATTTAATGAGTAAAATGTATACTGCTGCAAAGATATAAACTAGTACTTCTTTAGAAAGAATCCATCATTGGGCTTCTCTCTAATTTGGACTGTTTCCTGCTTCCCCTTTATATCATCTGGTTTCCTACCTAGAGAGTTGTCCTTGTTAAAATCTGTCTATGCTAACGGCATCATTAGACCCATCCTTTTCAACTAAAGTGTTGCTTAGGTACTTTCTTTTATATACTACTGAACTGTTACAGACACTTAAGCATAGAAAACATCCCTGTCACTTTTCTTATTGACAATGCTCAATGTATTTTTTTTAACTTTTTTTATTGTATAATATAACATATATACAAAACAAAGAAAGAAAAAAAGCAAGTTCTCAAAGCATTCTTCATCAGGTAGTTACAGGACAGATCCCAGAGTTTGTCATGAGCTACCATTCCATCATCTCAGATTTTTCCTTCTAGCTGCTCCAGAATATTGAAGGCTAGAGGGAATAAATATTTTTTTTATCATCACAATTTACTTTTTTTTTCCTTTTCTGTGAAAAATAACATATACAAAAAAGCAATAAATTTCAAAGCACAGTGCAACAATTAATTGTAGAACAGATTTTAGAGTTTGGTGTGGGTTACAATTCCACAATTTTAGGTTTTTACTTCTAGCTGCTCTGAGATACTGAAGACCAAAAGAAATACCAAAAAAAATGATTCAGCAGTCATACTTGTTTGTTAAATCCTATCTTCTCAGTATAACTCCATCATCACCGTTGATCTTTCTATCCCTGTTTGGGCTATGGCCATTCTAACTTTTTCATGTTGGAAGGGGCTGTTGATAATATGGGGTAGGGAGATGGAACTAGTTGATGTTCTGGAGAGGCTGGCCCGTCTAGGTTTTAGGACTTACCTGCTTCAGGGACCCATCTGGAGGTTGGAGGTTTCTGAAACCTAGGGTCTAAAAGTGACCCTAGTGCATGGAACCTTTGTAGAATCTTATATGTTGCCCTAGGTGTTCTTTAGGGTTGGCAGGAATAGTTTTGGTGCTTCTGTATTGCTTCCTGCACTGCTCTGTGGCCTTGCAGATACTGACTCATCTACCCCTTCTGCCAGCCCCACGAAGTAGGGTCTGTTGTGCAGGAAACGCCTGCAGTAGTGGCAGCGAAGTCACTTGCCCGGGGCACAAGCCTGCTCCACCCTCTGTCTTCCTGACCCGTGCACCGTGCCCTCCTGCATCAGTGCACCAGCTCACGGCGTGGTCTTACCTACAAAGGTCAGACCTAAGGGGAAGAGCCTGTGTGTTACCTACACATACGCACAGACATATAGATTTTTTCAGAATCGTGAGACATGATAAGTTTTTTTGGCTGATTAATGTTTTGATTAAAACTAAGAACTGCCTGGCACACCGTGTGTTTATTAAAACTATGTGACTAATTAGAGCGCACTTCTCAATGCACACACATGATGTGTCTGATAATTCAGCAGACATGGCAGCGGCTTTTAAAGCTACCAGCATCCCGTGTCGTGTGTCAGTCAGCGGTCAGCACCACGTTGCAGAAGGCGCTGGTGTCCGGCCTGACTCAGTCCCCCCACCCCACCCCCGTGCCCCAGCTGGGAGGAGCAGCGGAAAACACAGACGAAGGCGGGAAGGCGACTCTGGCAGCAAGAGTGTTTCCAGTAGATGGATTCCCGTCATTTCAGCTTTCTCGCGACTTGGATTTTTCAGATCAAGACGTTTACATTCTACGAATCTCTTAGTCCTTCTAACAAATGTCACACCTGATATTTAGAGTGATGAGAGCTGCACCGCAGATAAAAATCTTTTTAAGTTAATACTTGGGATTTTTATTCAGTTTACAAACTTTTGAATAGTTCCAATGAATTAGTTAAAAAGTTAGGGAACACTGAAGCATTTGGAAGCTGAGTTGGTGTCCCCCCGACTGACTGAGGGCAGAGACACATCAGCCCTTAGCGTCGGGTGCCCACGGTGCCAGGCCCACAGCTGGGGAGGTCCCCGGGCCAGGGCCGGGCCCTCAGCAGGACAGCTGGGCTGAATCCTCTAGCCCGAGGGGCTTGGTTAGCTGATGGGGGCAGCGCCTCAGGTTGAGGGGACATGAGCTCTGCTCACCCGCCAGGCTCCCTCGCCTCCTCTCTTTGGCAGAGGCATCAGGGCTTTATTTTCTTAGGGAAACCATTCATCCTTCGCTCTTCCCATCACATTCCAGTCTTGAAGGAGTCTGCGTCAGAGGAAATAGTTGAAACACCACATGAAACAGAAGTGAATTACTGTTGACCTTCCAGTGCTTCATTGCTGATACTATCCATAAAGTTATCCCATATCTAAAATGTGTCAGTCCATCAGTTAGTGACTGCATTTTTAGGTAACACATGGTGTGTTGAGGTTTTGTTGTTTATAGTAGATTTTGTACCTGTCGAGAAAATTTCATAAAGATTTTTAAAACTTGTCATCCATATTGATAGCCATTTGTTAGATTCTGAATTTTTAGTAATTCCTATGTGACTTAAATGTGATTGGTGCAAGAGCCTAAAAGGGGAAAGAAGATTATTTTTAATGCGTTTAGATGGTATTAATGAGAATTTGTGATTAATTTGACAAACATAAAAGTGGTATATTAAATTGACATTTAAGGTGTAACTTGAACTTTAGTTGCTTTTCACTTAGGCGCATAAAAGTGTGAGCTTAAGTGAAGTCAGAGAATTGACTTTATCTTTTTTTTTGGGGGGGGGGGAGGGTGCATGGGCCGGGAATTGAAACAGGGGTCTCCTGCATGACAGGAAAGCATTCTAGGGCCTTATCTTTTGAAGTTCCCTCTCAATTTTGGTTATTTCATCTTGAGGCACATACTATTTATATAAAACCACTGCTGAAGAGGATCGTAATGTTTCAGTAAGGCAGTGTCCTCTAGTGGTAATTTTTAAAATTGGCTGTCCCAAATAGTGACTTAATTTTATTATTTAGTTTCGGAGATTGTTCATAACATCGTTTTAATGTTTCTCAGGCTGATGCAGAGTTTCATTGTTTTGTTTTACAAAAGAAATCTAATTGCATCGGCAGTGAATTTCAAAGTATGGAACAGGGCATTTGGTTTTTAATTAGTCTTGGGACTTCCTTTGCATTCATCAAATATGGGTACAAGGGTTTTGTTGGAGCTGGTAGGTCAGGTAGACAATCTTAAGATTTTTGCAAAGGGTTTGTGTGGTCTCTTTTGGTCGCAGAGAATAACACAGACTGTCAGCATATTAGGAAGCAAATGGAAATTTGATACTTGTTCAGATGATTTGATTTTGATATTTCTTTCTAACTTACTTTCGAGCAAGAATCATCAAGATTGATGTCCACTATTACCATATCATTGCCGAAATTATAATTAGCCGTCAATTAGATATCATCGATTAATAACTTAAATTGTTTTCTTTACCAGTAGTTTTAAGAAGTTGGTCTCAGTTCTAAAGTTCTCCAGAGAACTCAAAATTATATGTAATTGTGAAAGAACCAGTAAGACTGAACCGGCATACTACCTAAATGTTATTCATTTATTGTATCTCCAAAAGTTTCAGATAATCTTCCCCTTTAAAACAATTTTGCCCCTTACAAAGAAGTGTGTTTCTTTTCCTTTATCTCATCACTCCCTGAAAAGCAGATTAACCAGGAGATGGGCTGCATTTTCCATGGTCCCCAAATCCATTTTTATCCCCATGAGTAGAGAAAATAGCTACAGTAGATTCGGGTTGTTGAGTATAAAATGAGGATGCCCCCTTAATTCTGGGTCTCCTTTGGTCTGGTGAAGAGGTATACTGCATATTTCACATAGTCCCTAGGGCAGGCCAGCTTAATGGACTCTGCAGCTGACTCTTGGATTCTTGATTGCAAGAATTTACTGTTCTCCTGATGGAAGAGTTTTGGAACTAGAGGTGGTTTGGTGGTTTTTATATATGGGAGAGCAAGAAATTCATTTTATGAATGGAATGTTTTTATACTGTGTTTAGTAGTGATGTTAACATTTCTTGCTAAGACATTTTTTCCTGTGTGGTCTGGTCTCACGTTAAGGGGGTGATGTTCTTTGGGAGAATTTTGAGCCCTGTATAATTGTCACTGTCTTGTTGTCCATTGTTTTCTAGCATCCTCCAGGACAAATAGCAAGGAAATACAGCTCCTGCTCCACTATTTTCCTAGACGATAGCACAGTCAGTCAACCAAACCTCAAGTATACAATTAAATGGTAGGTATATACATGTTTTGCTTATAACCAAATGCTTTCTCTGTTCCCTATCTGTTGACTACGCTGGTTGGTTATGGGGCCTGAGAGAGGGAAGCGTGGAAAAGGAGAGGACATTGACTTGTGAAAATCTTTTCAAGGAATGATTTTGGTAGTTAATATTGCAGATTGTCAAATATTTATGCATATTGCAATTATATAAAACTCCCTAATTTTGTTTATTATTTTAGAGGTAGATTATTTAAAGACTTTTTTTCCCTTCAAATTTTATGCATGCTTTCTACCCTTCTACTTTGTATTGAAGCCATCTAGTACAACACTGCTAGTATTTTACCTTCTAAATAAAAGGAGGCTCCTGTGATCACAGTTAAGACCCCGGGCTCTAGTAGAAAGCAAGCGGGTGGTGGTGGAAAATGGCCCTCAACTGCTGCTGACTGAGAGCATTTGGGTCAGGCTGTGAGTTCCTTTTTTTAAAATGTGACTTAAGTCCCTTTTTTAAAAAAGGAGTCTTTGGATAAAATCCCTTCTCTTTGGGGGCCTTATTTCCTTATTTTAAAATGGGTGGTAGAAGGGCGAGGTTTTCCCTGTAGAACTCCTGCTCACGTTGTGATGTAACCGTCTGTGGGGGCCACACGCACCTTAATGTGCCTGGGTCAGGTCAGAGGCTCGGTTAGGAAAAACGTGGGATATTTATCTCTCTGTTTGTTTAAGAAAGCACACACACATTCAGCCACATATGCAATAAGTGTTAGCATTCCTTTGTGAAGAAGTGTTTCATTTCAGCCGCCAGATGTGATCCCGGGTCGCTGTCTACAGTGTCTTCCAGGAGGGTGCTGGGATGGTTTCCCGTGCTCCGGGTGGAAGGGAGGAGTCAGGGCTGCTAGGGTAGAGGCTGCCTGTTTATATAGAATTTCTTTCTGTCCTGTGGGGCATGTTTCCAAGCTCTAAATGGCATTTAAGAGCACTGTAAATGACTAATGAGCTTAGTCCCAAATAATCAGAGACGGCAGCTGGGGAGAGAAGTGTGCATAATAATTGCTCCACACTACAGTTATCTGGGTGACTGTCCTGAGTCACTTAAATATCTTTGGGCCACAATTTACTGCCTGGAACTGGGAGGCACAGTTAACTCTTGGAAGCATTTTTTAGATTAAGTAGTTAGCAGTTACGGAGAGAAATGGAAAGCCCTGAAGACCTGTGCACACCATGCAGCTACTGGCAGCTGCTCAATCTTTAAAAAGCACAAATGCAAGCTGTTAGCTTTCCTTTAATCCTGGGATCCTGCTTCCCAATAAGTGAAGCAAAGTGAAACAGAATGGCTCCTCACTTTAAGTGGCAGCTGGGAACTCGCTGGGATTCACAATCAGCTCTCACTCGATTGGCAAAGGCAGGTCACCCTTTAATGACTTAAAATCACCACTGATTGTGACATAGATCCTCAGAGCAGGGATGGCTGTTTGTTAGTTCAGTGATTGAGTCTTGGCCATCTGAACTTACGTAAGCACATTTTTATAAATCAGTGGTTTTCAGCCTTGGCTGCACATTAGAATTAGCTAGATAACTTTTAAAAAACAAACCAAAAAAACTACCAAAACACTAAGGGTTGGCTCTCACCCAAGGATTCTGGTCCTAAGTGTAGCCTGGGTGTTTGAATATTTACCCACCTTCCCTCCAGAAGATTCTAATGGACAGGCAAGTTGAGAACCACTAAGGTAAAAGGACAGCTGCCCTGCCCTTTCCCTACCACAGGCCTCTTGAAACTTTAAATAAACTATGTGTTAATGAGCGGAGGAAACAAGAAGCAGAAAAGTAGGAACAGTTTAGACAGCTGCCCATCCAGACAAAACATTCAGACAGGCAGAGACTGCGGTTCCCCTTATCCAGAAGACTTCTCTGCACCACCCAGATTTGAAATTCCTTCGGTCAGTGGTTCAGTTGCTTTAAAAAGCAACCACTTTTTAAAAAATGCATGTCCAGAAGCTGGATGCTGAGCAGCATGGGCCCGAATTGAAGCAGTACCATCAGAATCCTCCCCTGTAAATGCCTGCATCCCACACTTGTTGGTTCTGATCAAGGAACTAGAGTAAAAAGCCTTCTGAGGTGTTAGCAGGCCTGGGTGAGTTCTTCTGCCAGGGGCTTTGACTGTGTAAGGGGGGAAGGATAAACAGAAGGGAGAGAAGTGTCAAAAGGAGGGTAGGAATTTCCTAATCTGAATGCTGTCTTATTTTAAAATTTTGCCTTAAGTTCTTGTTATACCTGGCAAAAGGAAACTCCTGTCTCATATTTGCTTTCTCTGCCTCCACCAAATCCAAGGCCCTTTTGTCCCCCAAAGACTTTAAAATTTATACCAAAATCTTTAATTGTGTAGTTCAACTTCAGGATGGGCTTATATGAATATTTATGGCCTGAATTTAACTTCCTAAAAACCTTATTTTAGTGAGAATGCTCTAGCTTCTAAACAGTTTACATATAAGCTAATTTTGGAAGACAATTCACCTATAAATCTGGAACTGCTAAAATTCACAAAGAATTTTCAAATTCTAGTTGGCAGTGGGGCAGAGGGTTGGGTGCTGCTGAAACAGTGAAAGAAAAGTTTGGGTCTAAAAGGTTTTGGTGCTCATGTCACACACTTTTTGTAGGCATTAGCTCTTATTTTGAGAATTTGACTTCCCATCTATCCCTTAAATGTCAACAGCTTTCGTGTTGATTTAGCGTTTACCAACCTCCCCTACGTTTGTCCAGCTGATCTGCCCCACCAAAGCTTGTAAAGCTCATGAGCAGTGACAAAAGAGAAGGGCAGAGGTCTATGAGGAGCCCATCTGCTTAGGGGCCATGTCACCCCTGACCCTAGTTTTCCCAGAGTCTGGCCACAAGACCTCTACTCTGCCAGAAGCCACTGCCACGTGACCTGACGAGTTAGGATTGCCACATGCTTTGCTAATTTAACTCTAGGTAGAAGTAAGACAGGTACTGTGCCAGCAAGTCTGTTTTGTTTTCTTGGGCAAGAAAATAGCATTTTCTTCTTCCCAGCTCTGTGGTAAAAGCACTTGAGCAAACCCTTTGGCCAGGATGAACTTCTGTTCTTTGTAGTGTGGTTTGAGTCCAGCCCATCCTTGGTCAGACCTCATCATTTTTGAGGAAGTGGCCACACCAGCCAGGCCTCCAGAGCTGACCATTTGGAGCAAGGCCACAAGCCTGGGACTGCTTCCATTTTCAGCCAAACTGGCCTGCAGAGCTGCACTCTACATAAAACAGCAGCTGAGTCTTCTCACTTTCTGGGAGATAACCATGAGTGGAAATTGGCCTACAGAGTGACCCTGTTTTTCATGGACATCTGAGGCCATAACAGCCAATCTTGCCTTCGGCTTGAAGAAATAGTGACCTTGGAATCCTAGAGGTTTTTACTCAATCTGCAGAAGTCAGACCTGTAGAGGTGAAATAATTGATAGGGAAATTACAACAATAGTACCTTTCAGTTTCGAACTTTATAATTGAGATAATGCTTTTAAGCACTTTATCTACGTTGATTGTAATAACAACTTTGTGATGTGATGTAGGTTGCATCATCCTAAGTTTGTAGATGAGGGAATTCAAATTCTGGGAGGTGAATGGACTCTCACCTAATATAGAAGGGAACCAGGATTTGTACCCAGGTTTGTTGCCTTGTGGCCAGTGATATTTCTCCTATGCCTTGAGGGAGAATAAGAGCCGCTTACTTTTTCATTCAAAGGGATTCAACTAATCACTACACCAATCTCAGTCATAGGAAACATTCAATTTAAACTTGACATTAGATTAGAAAAGCAGTCATCAGAGCATGACTGTTAAATGAATGATACTTCATTTCTCCCCGCTTTCCAGATGCAGCCTGCTAGAACCGACAGGCACGAAACCCTGGCATTCAGCGAGTGAACCTCAGTTTTCTCATTTATAAAACAGAATCAGTCAACATCTATTTTCCATGACAGGGCTGTTAATGTATATGAAAGCACTTTGTCAGCTATATTATTATTTTTAATTCTGAAGCCCTTTTTTTACCCCAATTCCAATTCCTTTGTCAGATTTGATGCTTTTCAAGACATTAAGAGAAAAGAGGAAGTATTACCCTCTGCCCACAGGTACTTTTAATGTTCATGCTGAAATCACCTGAATGACTACATCTGGAAATAGATACATTTGGAAGAATAGAATTTTTCTTGTGATAGAGTGAGATTAGTTATTGTCTTGTTAAGTCCTAAGCAAAAATCTAACCTTTCTGAAATCCAGGGTGCAAGCCAGGCCTCTGAGTCGGTGTAATATCTAGGCCTGTGTCCGCCTCGACATTGCGCCCTGAGTGGCAGGTGCTGCTGGTGCCGCCGAGAGGAGCAGAGCAGAACAGAGCAGCATTCGGAGAGAGCCACTTGGCCATGTTCTTAGAAGTTTGAAAAGTCATTTTTGGTGTCAGTAAATTATGAAGTAAAGCAAAAACAATTTACAAAGAAGAAATGGGGAAAAATTAACAATAAATATGAATAACCTTGCCAGCTGGATAGATGATCAGAGAAACTTAAATTGCAAAAGGGTAGACTAATTCATCTGTCATCCAGTTAGCAGACGCTTCTCAAAACAGTAACGGTGAGGGTTGTCAAGGGTGAGGTGAAGCAGACGCTGGCGGGAAAGTCCACTGGTTCGATCCTTCTGGAAAGATAACTGGCAGTATGTGTCGAGAGCCTTCAAGTTACAATGCCTTTAGATACAGAAATTCCATTTACAGGATGTTTTCTTAGTGAAATTATACTGTTTTAGGTTTGTAGCAGTATTTATCTGTGAGGATGATAACTATGGAGTTAATTATAACAAAATACTGGAAACATTTACATATATAATAGTTGGGGAATTGTTAAATAAATTATCCAACAGCCATATCTTGCAATATAATCAGCCATTTAAAACCATGTTTTTTGGAAAATATTTTAATGGTAAGAAAAAATGTTAACGTAATAAGGATTAAAGTGACATGCAATCCTGTTTGCTTCTACAGTGTAATTTATAGATAGATACAAATATTCAATATTCCTACTTTCTATATTTTTGAAATTCCCATAATGATGTATTATATTTTATAATCAGAAAAACATTATTTAAAAAAGAAAGAAAAAATAGGGGAGGGGAATATCTTTGTTAAATTCATATATTTTAAAATGTAAAATATAAATGTTATGGTAAAAATTACAGTACCATTTCAGCAAGTGAATGTATGTTAGACAGATTGCCAGAAGGTTACTGATTTAAGAGAAAAAATAGCAAACCATTGTGGTGATAGTCATATTTTCTGACTGTTATAAAGAAACCATTATTTGCCAGAACAGTAGGTAATGATTTGAAGATTTCAAAAGATATTTAATTTGTACAACCTGTTTTTTACGTAATGCCTGTATTTTACAAATGAGGAAAGCTGAAAATTTCTGGTAGAACGTGCAGTTTGTTTTTGAATATCACTTTAAGTGTTGGTGCTTCAGGAAAATATTTAATAATTGTTGGAAAGGAATGCCAGATTTATTTTAAATAGTGCATTTTCTTGATGGGCATTCTGAATGAAACAGTCTATTCAGATGAATTGTTTGCCTTTTTCCTTATATGTAAATATTTATGATCAGATGTACTATACCAGAGATCGTATGAGTTCTCGAATATGCTCATGAAACATTGAATTCCTGCATTTTTTTTACAGTGTAGCTCTCGCAATATATTATCACATCAAAAACAGGTATGTGAAGAATTTATTTTGTATTGGAAACATTAGCAGTTTATCTTCTGTTGTGTTTTTCCAGTTTTTCCTTATTATGTTATACTTACCTCAACCTGTGAACTTTATATTCTTAGCTTATATTTTCATAGATTTTCTGAAGTTAGTTCAGTTTGTCAAAACTGGGCAGGTAAGTGCTGAATTACTTCTCAATCAGAGGAAACCAAATGGGTGTTTGTGGTTGAAACAAGCAAAACAGAACAAAGCTTGAATATGCTCAACCTCTTTTTCACTTTTTATTTTCTCTCAGTTGTTTAAAAATTCTTATCTTTTGGGCGGACCACAGTGGCTCAGCAGGCAGACTTCTCAGAGCCTGCCATGCCAGGGACCCGGGTTCGTTTCCTAGTGCCTGCTCATGTGGAAAAAAAAAAAATTCTGTCTTTTATAAAAAGGTATAAGAAATTTTTCTTTTGCTGTGCAACTTTAACATGAAAAAAATTCAATTTCTGGTTTGAACTCAGTAGAGGAAATTTAGGTACAAATTTAGACATAAATTATTTTAACATAGCAGAAGTCTTCTCTCTGAAATGACTGGGTCTGGTGATGGTTCAGATAATTTAAAAAGACAGTTAAACAGGGAAACATAAACACACTGATTCTTACCCATTTTAACATTTTATTTAAGCATAAATCATGTAAGAATCCATTCATGTGCCCATCTTTTTTATGCAGAGCCAAGGCTTTTGCTTTGATCATAGACACTGATTGGAGTAACAAAATGTCTTGCTTTCATAAGCCAAACCTCCAATTCATTCTTTGCAAATTGCAACTAGTTTTTTTTTTTTTTTAATAATGGGAAAACTTAGATATTTGTGAAACAAACTAAGTGTAGACTTTCTCAGATTGTGCCCACATCTAGTCAACTGCAAATTTATTTTAGCAAATCCCTTTTATCGAGTTTTTCTAACACAACCTTCGTTTTTTCATGGGAACAAAACCACTCTTATTGCAGTAAACTATTTACTTTTGTTATTTGATTAGAATAACAAGTACAGCTGGTGTGAGCAAGTTTGGGAAAGTTTGGACCTCAGTGGGGGGAAAGGAAAGTTGGGACAGGTCATTTAAGCTGAGGTTAGAGGATACAGTTTCTAATTTTGTTTTGGGAAAAAACAATATTTGGAAACAAACACCTGGAAAGTGTCATATTCTATGTGAGGTTCTATTTCCATATTGTAATTGTGATTCATGATTCCTTATGGTACTTGAAAAGTGTGGATAGAAGAACTTTGGAAGTATAGGTCATTGACACTCTGAACCTCAAAACAGAATAACATGTCAGTGAGAGTGCAGATTTTACCTTGCTGTTTGTTTTTATGATATTATTTCAAACACTTTAAAATTTACACTGTAAGTTACAGTGTACTTCCTCTAGTGAAACTTGGATGTGCTCTCAAACCAGTTTTGCATTAGCATCTCTAAGTGATTTCTGCGTTTTCAGACCACCATAAATCCTGATGTTAATTTAACCATAGCTGAAAGCAACAAGAGCCAACTTAATTGAGTATTTATTGTGGCCGCTCTGATCAGCTTTTAAAGGCTTTATCGCGTTTAGTTTTTATAACAGCTCCATGAGGCAATACTGATACTATCTCCATTTTAAGATAAAGATACCAAGCCACAGGAAGGTTAGATATTTTGCCTGAGATTGCACAGCTAGTAAATTGGAGAAGTGAGAATTGAACTCAGTCTACCACACAGACATTTAATCATGTTCTCCTGGGTTAATAGTGATATGTTGGTCTAGAAGTGGAGAAAGTCCAACTGAAAAAGTAAACATTTGTGAACAAGTGATTAATCTACAGACTGTAAAACTGAAGGTCTCTTGGGGGAAGTGGTGGCATGCTTGCCTGCTGACTTTCTCCTAGATAAACTTATTGGCCAAACTTTGGAAGCTGGTAACAGATAGGTTTGCTTGATACAGATGACGTTATTCGCCTGGGGCACGTGCCTTTTAATGGAAGTGAAAGAAACAGTCCATTTGTCAGAGGAGTCTGTTTTTTTCCCAAAGTTGTATTAGCTCAAATTCAGAATCCTCATTTATATTTTTGTGAGCCTACATGTTAATCTTTAGAATGACTTCTGGTGGATGTTTCTCACGTATGACACATGGCTCTCTTTCATCAGGAAAGTTGAACAGGGCCAAGCTGCCTAGTTGCTGGGATGCAGAACTAGGCTTTGTCACACACAGGGCACTGGAATGTCTTGCAGAGGGTGTTAGTGATGTGGGGGAGAGCTGATGTTTTGTAGCCGGGGTCGTCATTAAAGGAAGTGTCACCAGGTGCATCTAGAAGGACAGCTCTTTAGGCTTTCAGACTCCAGACTCCAGCTGTCAGTCCAGCCTTGTTTGAACATTTCTTTCCTTTGGGTTTATCTAAATCTTTGCAGCCTGTGCTCATGCTGGCGAGAGCAGATGAGCACAGGTGTGAATGCCCAAAGTTTTTTTTTAAAGAACAATTATTTTGCAAATGTAGGAATGAAAATTGAACTATTTTGTCTGGCTCTTTCCTTCAGTTTTACTTTTACACAGACAGTAAATTTATAGAGCAGAAATTGTAGTGCTTGCTCTGATGGGAGTATGTTAGAGTCGCTCTGTAGCTTTCTGATATTCTTAAGCACAATTGATATTGGAAGGACAGATCATGGAAATTCTGTATTACCAAAATCAGTGGTTTCCAAATTTGGTTTTTAAAGAAAAAATTAGGCAAAATACCAGGGACATAAAACAGGTAAAAGTAGAGCTGTCATTGGTAGTGTAAGGATGTTACACGCAGAGCTTATGGTGAAAACCACCACTTAAATGGCTCTATGCATTTACCAACCTGGAGACAACCAGCCATTCTTACGGAATATTTCCTTTTTTTTTTTTTTTTTGCATGGGCAGGCACGGGGAAACGAATCTGGGTCTCCGCATGGCAGGAGAGAATTCTGCCACTGAGCCCCCCTCACACTGCCCTCTTACGGGTTATTGAGTTAAGCTTTTCCATGTATTATCTCTTGACAAAATTGTGAAAATCTTTGTTAATGAAGCAGTCAAATTCTACATTGGGAAAATTTCAAACTAATTCCTAGGATACGTTGAATGCTCATACCCCCAGACTTGCATCCTCTTAGCTATGTGGTAGAAATAATTTTAAGTAGATTTTTTAGCCTTTGCTCAGAGACAAGATGTTAAAGAAGTTTGTCACTTGCTTAGTTTTGGTTCATTTCAAAAATTGGAAAATGAAAAATCTACATGTTTTACTTAGTTAATTCAATTAAATGTGGTTTGTAACCTTTATTTCTATGGACTATTCAAATAAAAATGGTTTAAATATTGTACCCAAGGAAGAGTGATTTTTATTCATGGATAACTGACAGCGTCTCACATTTAGCACTGCTTTCTATTTCTTAAAATGAATCTGAATCAAAATATATTTTCATTCTGTTTTTGAATGACACTCATTCTTGCAGAAGGTAAACTCCATTTTCTTTTATTTCCACCTTGCCCCACCAGGGACCCAGATGGAAGGATGCTCTTAGATATTTTTGATGAAAACCTTCACCCTCTTTCGGTAATCTCCTCCTCCTTGTGTTTTGTGAGACTGTTTAATTATTGTTCTTTTGTTGTTATGGGATGACCAGTCATATGAAACTATTTCCTTCCCCAGAAATCCGAAGTGCCACCAGATTATGACAAACACAACCCAGAGCAGAAACAGATTTACCGGTTTGTTCGGACGCTGTTCAGTGCTGCTCAGCTGACAGCCGAATGTGCCATTGTCACCCTGGTGAGTGCCTCAGGCTGCCCGGCCCTGCATACTTTCTGCCCAGTGGGATGCCGGCAGGGAGCCCTTCCCAGGTGGCCCTGGGGAATTGCTGATCCAGTGGAGGGTAGCTTTTGTTGAGACATCCCAAAAGAGGTAGTGACGTCTCATTGCGAGTCACATTCAAAACCAGTGACTCCTGAAACGTTACACAGGTAAGACAGCTGGGCCAAGGGAAGTAAGAACTGAGACTGTCCCCTGTAAATGTCCAGGTTTCCTGT
>PVIY010046718.1:0-18285 GCA_004026745.1 Myrmecophaga tridactyla
TTCAAAATTGAGAGAGCGATTAAAGTTTTCACAGGTGAAGAAATCCTGAAAGAATTTGTCAACAAGAGACAGGCCCTACAACAAATACTAAAAGCATTTTTGCTAGTTGAAAAAAAAGAGACAGGAGAGGGAAGTCTGGAGGAGGGCACAAAATTGAAGAGTACCACTAAGGGTAATTTATAGAATACAGAGAGAAAGAGGGGAAAGGATATATAAATCTGACAAATAAAATAAAAAAGATAATATGGTGGAATCAAGAAATGCCTTTTCAGTAATAACTTTGAATGTTAATGTATTAAACTTACGAATTAAAAGATACAGATTGGCAGAATGGATTAAGAAACACAATCCAGCTATATGCTGCTTACAAGAGACTCATCTTAGACAGAAGGATACAAATAGATTGAAAATGAAAGGATGGAAAAAGGTTTTCCATGCAAGTTGCAACCAAAAGAAAGCAGGAGTACCTATACTAATATCGGACAAAGTAGACTTTAAATGTAAAGACATCAGAAGGGACAAAGAAAGACTCTATATACTAATTAAAGGGTCAATTCACCAAGAAGATATAGCAATCATAAACGTTTATGCTCCCAATCAAGGAACTCAAAAGTCCATGAGACAGACATTGGCAAAACTGAAGGGAGTGGTAGATGTTTCAACAATAATAGTAGGAGATTTCAATACACCACTCTCCTCTATAGAGAGAACAACCAGACAGAAGATCAACAAGGAAATAGGGAAGTTAAATAATTTGATAAATAAATTAAACCTAACAGATATATATAGGTCATTGCACCCCAAAACAGAAGGTTATACATTCTTCTCTGGTGCTCATGGAACGTTCTCCAGGATAGATCATATGCTGTGGCACAAAACATGTTTTATACATTTTAAAATATTGAAGTTATTCAAAGCACTTTCTCTGATCACAATGGAATGAAGCTGGAGCTCAATAACCACCAAAGAACGAGAACATTTGCAAATATATGGAGATTAAATAATACACTCTTAAACAACCACAGGGTCAAAGAAGAAATTGCTAGAGAAATCAGTAACTATCTGGGGATGAATGAAAATGAGAATACAATTTATCAGAACTTATGGGATGCAGCAAAGCCTGTGCTGAGAGTGAAATTTATTCCCTTAAATGCCTATATTAAAAAAACAAGAAAGAGCAAAAATCAGAGATTCAACAGCAAACCTGGAGGAACTTAAAGAGAACAGCAAACTAACTCCAAAGCAAATAGGAGAAGAGAAATTACAAAGATTAAAGCAGAGATAAATGAATGGGAGAACAAAAGACCAATAGAAGGAACTAATAAAACCAAAATTTGGTTCTTTGAGAAAATCAATACAATTGATGGGCTACTAGTGAGACTGACAAAGAAAAAAAGAGAGAGGATGCAAATAAACAAAGCCAGAAATGAGAAGGGGTGCATTACCACAGACCCTGAAGAAATAAAAGAAATCATAAGAGCATACTATGAACAACAATACACCAACAAACTAGGCAACTTAGATGAAATGGACAAATTCCTGGAGACACAAAACAAATCAATCACAAGTAAAGAGATTCAATCAGCCATCAAAAATCTTCCTACAAAGAAAAGCCCAGGGCCAGATGGTTTCACAGGGGAATTTTATCAAACATTCCAGAAAGAACTAACACCAATCCTGCTCAAAATTTTCCCAAAAAATAAGGAAAAAGGAACTCTACCTAACTCATTTCATGAGGCTAATATCATTTTAATACCAAAACTGGGTAAAAATGCAATGAGAAAAGAAACAGGCCAATCTCCCTAATGAACATAGATGCAAAAATTCTCAATAAAATATTAGAAAATTGAATCTGACAGCACATTAAAAGAATTATACACCATGACCAAGTGGGGTTTATACCAGGAATGCAAGGATGGTTCAACAAGAGAAAATCAATTAATATAATACAGCATATTAACAAATCAAAAGGGAAAAATCACATGATCATCTCAATCGATGCTGAGAAAGCAATCGACAAAATTCAGCATCCTTTTCTGATAAAAACACTCCAAAAGATAGGAATCAAAGGTAACTACCTCAATATGATAAAAGGAATATATGAAAAACCAATAACCAGTGTTGTACTCAATGGAGAGAGACTGAAAGCCTTCCCCCTAAGATCAGGTATAAGGCAAGGATGCCCATTGTCACCACTGTTACTCAACATATTCTAGAAGTTCTAGCTTGAGCAATCAGGCAGGACAAAGAAATAAAAGGCATCCAAATTGGAAAGGAAGAAGTAAAACTCTCATTATTTGCAGATGATGTTATACTATACTTGGAAGATCCTGAGAAATCTACAGCAAAGTTACTTGAGCTAATAAACAAATTCAGCAAGGTGGCAGAATATATAATTACTGTGCAAAAATCAGTAACATTTCTATACACAGGCAATGAGTTAGCTGAGGAGTCAGTTAAGGAAAAAAATCCATTCAAAATAGCAACTAAAAGAATCAAATTCTTAGCAATGAACTTAACTAGGGATGTAAAGGACTTGTACATAGAAAACTCATAATATTGCTAAAAGAAATCAAAGAGGATCTAAATAGGTGAAAAGACATTCCCTGCTCATAGATAAGAAGGCTAAATATAGTTAAGATATCAATTCTCCCCAAATTGATCTACAGATTCAACACAGTATGAATCAAAATTCCAACAACCTACTTTGAAGATTTGGAAATGCTAACTACCAAACTCATTTGGAATAGAAAGAGACCCTGAATAGCTAAAAGCATCCTAAAGAACAAGAGCAAAGTGGGAAGATTAACACTCCCTGACTTTAAAACCTATTATAAAGCCACAGTGGTCAAAACAACATGGTACTAGCACAAAGACAGAAGCATTGACTGATGGAGTCGAATTGAGAGTGCAGAAATAGACCACCAAATCTATGATCAACTGATTTTTGACAAGGCCCCCAAGTCCTCTGAACTGGGACAAAATAGTCTTTTCAATACTTGGGCATGGAAGAACTGGATATCAATAGCCAAGAGAATGAAAGAGGACTCCTATCTTATACTCTACACAAAAATCAACTCAAAGTGAAGCAAACACCTAAATATAAGAACTAGCACCATAAAGCTTCTAGAAGAAAATGTGGGAAACATCTTCAAGACCTGGTAGTAGGAGGTAGCTTCCTAAACTTTACACCCAAAGCACAAGCAACAAAAGAAAAAATAGATAAATGGGAACTCCTCAAATTCAAATGCTTCTGCACCTCAAAAGCCTTTGCCAAAAAGGTGAAAATGCAGCCAACTCAATGGGAGAAAATATTTGGAAATCACACATCAGAGAAAGGTTTGATTTCCTATATATATAAAGAAATCGTACAACTCAACAACAAAAGAACAAACAATCCAATTACAAAATAAGCTAAGGATAAGAATAGGTGTTTTTCTGAAGAGCAAATACAGATGGCTCAAAAGATCATTTTCGTTGGCCATAAGGGAAATGCAGATCAAGACTTCAATGAGATACCACCTCACACCTATGAGAATGGCTGCTATTAAACAAACAGGAAACTATAAATGTTGGAGAGGATGTGGAGAAACTGAGACACTTATGCATTGCTGGTGGGAATATATAATGATGCAGGCACTATGGAAAACTGTTTGACAATTCCTTAGGAAACTAAATGTCGAGTTGCCCTATGACCCAGCAATAGCACTACTTGGTCTATACCCAGAGGAGCTGAAAGCAAACAGACATTTGCACACTGATGTTCATAGCAGCATCGTTCACAATCACCAAAAGATGGAAACAAACCAAATGCCCATCAACAGACGAATGGATCAACAAAATGTATATACATATGATGGAACATTATGCAGCAGTAAGACAAAATGGCATACTGAAGCATATGACAAGATGGATGAGCCTTGAGGACATAATGCTGAGCAAAATTAGCCAGACACAAAAGGACACATACTGTATGATTCCACTTTTATGGCCAGCATAAAGGTATAATCAAAGGCTTATAATACAGAATATAGGGGACTTAGAGATACATAGAAGCTAGAGATGGATGAACCATTAGCTAATGATGTTGAACTCCAATGTAAAAGAATAGATAGGAGCAAAGGTGATTCTCTAGTGGGCCTAGAAGTAATATTACCATATTGAAGATAAATAAGATTGAAAGGGGTTGTATAGACCTACGTGTTCTACTGACTCACCCTAGAAATATGAATGAGTTCTCATAAGAACTATTTCAAATATATGATTCTTGTATAAAGAGTGTTTAAGTCCAGGGTACAGGGGGAAAACTGCTATTGCATGCTATGAGCTATGTTCAAAAGGAAACCACCAGCACTACCTCAGCAACAGCAGAGGTAATGGGATGAAGACAAGAGTTAAGAGAAGGTTTAGATTTCCTATTTGGCGAGTATGTGTTTATTGGTTTTCTATCTCTTGTGATCAATGAAATTATCTAAAATTGAGAATGTTCATGGAGTGTTGACTTTGGACATTATAAATGAAGCCCAGTACATGGTAGTGGCTGAAAGATGCACTGACTGACAAGATTGGTGAACGATGGTGTATACTTATGAATGAAGGTTGTGCTACTACAAAAAGGAATAATGTTGTGAGGCATGCAATGATGTGAATGAACATGTGGGACATTTGGTGAGACAAAATAAGCCAGAAATAAAAAAACAACAATGGTCTGGTCACCTTTAGAAAATGTTTATAAGAAAACAGGGCCCTAGGTTGTAAACTTAGAGCAGATACATTAAGTCTGGCGTGGTGATTATTATTTCTGGATTTTGAGAGGCTGTTTTATATATATAACCTGACATTTAGAGATAAGAATGAAGCCAAACAGGTTGGAGTTAAAGTAATTCAGAACATAGGGGTAAGGAAGACAGTGTCTATATTTTAGAACCACACATACTCTTTGAGACCAGTGGAAGAAAGGTTTATTTGATCTGGAACTGAAATTTTCTGTAGTGCATAATCTAATTCAACCTATCTGTATAGCTCATTTGAACAACTGAAACACAGGAAGTCCAGAATAAGAAAGAGGTCCTTTAAGGCTCCTCTATTCTGGAGTAGCTGGAAGGAAAAATATGAGAGGATCACATGGTAGCCCATGACAAACTCTGGGATCTATTCTCTAACAACTTTTTGAAGAGTGCTTTGAAAACTATAGCTTTTTTATTTTTTTGCTTTGTATATATGTTATACTCTACAATAATAAAGTTAAAAAAAATACCTAAAATAAAATTTAAAAATATTCACAGTGAACAAAAAAAGAAGAAAGGCCTCAAATCAGAGACCTAACCTCACAACTGCAGGATCTAGAAAAAGAAGAGCAAACAACCCAAAGCGAGCAGAAAGGAGAAAATGCAAACATTAGAGAGCAGATATAAATGAAACAGAGAATTAAAAAACAATAGAGAGAATCAACAAAATCCACTGACTTCCACACTGCTTATACATTGGTCAACTTCCTATCTTTAATTCATTTGACCTATCACAGCATTTAACACAGTAAGTAGATCAATCTCTTCTTTGAATATTCTCATCAATTGCTTCCAGGATCCATAATCTTTTGGCTTTCCTCCAAGCTTACTGACAGATCCTCAGGCTCCTTTGCTGCTTTATCTTCCTCCCCAACCTCTAAATGTTAACATACCAAGAGCTCAGGCTCTGTCGAGATTCACCATCTCACTGACCGCATTCAGTCTCAGAGCCTTAGTTACCATCTGTAAGCTAAGTATGCTCAAAATTACTGCTCCAGCCTGAATCTATCTGTGGTCCTCACTGGACTCTGCAGCAATGGTAGCCTTTTCCCCTGTCACTGATAACCTGCTGGCATCTATTCCTGAAGTCTGTGGCTAAAGAACACGTAGCCTTTTCTCTTTCAGCTCAATCAAGACTTAATGACCCTCCTTGCTGAACCAGCTTCACTTTGGCACTGTGTACTCTCCTGAAGTCCTACTATGACACCTATTACATCCCCATTGGTTGTGATGGCTTTTGATTAAAAAAAATTAACTTTGAGGCAGGCTTGGCTTATCTATTTATTACATCAATAAAATAAGATTAATTTAAGGAATATTTAAGTAACAAGCTTAATAATAACACAAAGAACTCTCAAAAAAGACAAACTACCTTTTTCTTTAAATTTAAATGTATTTTGAATTGGAGAATATGTTTCACCTTTTAAAAAATGTCTCTAAGTCTGTTCACTAAGGCCTAGAATGACCAATTCACTATCAGTGAGCATCCCTAGTACATAATCTCTGGACTCTAAATATCATTTTCCATTAAAATGAACCAGAATTCTTTGTAAAAAAATGACTGGTTCCAGGTCCAAGACAGGAAATGTCATTCCATATCACAAGAAAGCTTTCAAAATTGACTAAAGTTGTATCAAAAGGACACAGTCCCAACAACTTGCCAAAGATGGGACAAGTTAAGCCACAGTAAGAATAAAATTTCAATGGTTTGAAACATAAAATCCATGAGTTTATAATAACACAAAAGCAAAGCTGACAAATTTAGGTACTATTGGAAGATGCTAGGAAGCCAACCCATTATTTTGAAAGCTAGGAAATAAAGGGAAAGAATCAAACTTCTATCTTAACTTTCCCATATAAACCATATCACTTGGTTATATATATATATATATAAACATTCCAGATAATAACTAAAGAAGGAATGATTGACAGAACTATTACCATTTTGCAATCCCTAATGAACTAATAGATTCAGGCACTGAACAGCAAAGGCTGCTGATACAATAAAAAAAAAACTCTCTGCCATTATGTGCCTCTGATGGAAGAACATATCACTAACCTGTGAAGTATTCTTGCCAAAACATCTAACCTGAACTTGATCAAGTCTCCATATCCATTTTTCTACAAATTCTTTCTGAATCGTATCAACCTGAACTTTTTCCAAAGGTTGTGATTTCCTCCCCAATCTCTCTAGGGACTGGATTAACCTATTTGAAGTTTTCTTCAATTTACTGTCTCCTTTGTTAACTCTGTTTCTGGAGTTCTCTTTCTGGCTGAGTTGTTTCTCTTCAATTATGTTGGTTTTCCTCAAATTTTTGGTGATTCTTATTTCAGGTTTATATTTGAGGCTCTTGAAGAACAGTGTAATTCTTCACTCTAAATGACCATCCCTACTTGTCTTTCTGTAAAAATGGGTTTCTGTTTTGGAAACCTGTCTCAGTAGATTGTAGGAGAGGACCAGAACATGAAACCAGTAAGAGATGTGGATGGCTGGTCTTCTAGGTAAAGAATCTTACTATCTCTAATAGTTGAGGCTCAAGTCATCAGAAGTACTACCCCATTTATCTGCTGTAGACACATTCTGGCAGCCTCTACATTTCTGAACTTCTATTTCAGAAACTACACACAGAGCATTATCCTAGAGGCAAAGGTCATAGTCAGTTGTATCACCTTTTCTCCCTCTGTCAGCTAGAGTTCTTGGCTTCAGTTCTTATGTTCTCTCCAGCCCCAGGACTCAAACCATGTGCTTTCCTCTAGCAGACATTCCCTTTATTTACACAGAAATCCTAAAGACTTAAAACTGAAAATAGATATTGCCACCACCAGCCCCTTGGTAGTCACTGGGCCCAGCAGTTTTGAACCAGTTCTATAGTTAATTGCCTAGATTACCGCATCAGCAACCACTCCTCTTATTTGTATTTAGTGGCTCTGAACTTAGAATTTCCCTGAGGTTTTTGACAGAAAGATGTACCCAGGTAGTGGCTTTCTCTTGTGTGTCTTTTGGGCTAATGATTCCTCCACTTAGATTTCTCCACCAACCCTGTGCCATCTTCTCTCTACCTTCCAGGAAATCTTCAAATATTGTAGTTCTCTTATGGTAACTTTTCTGGGGGGTTTGTAGGATTTTAGGTAGGAGGTGGGCATTGATACTAATGTTTAATTTATCATCCTTTATCCAATTCCCCCAACAGTTTTTCAAAAGTAATGATTTTTTAAAAAACTCAACATATGGCCAGATACTAACATTTAATCTAGTCCATACTTAGTCCTATGGAGGGAAAATGTAAACATAGGCATATATGGTGATGTCATATGGGAAAATCTAGGACAGTATCATAATCTCAGCCATAGCAACTACTTTCCTCATAGCCCTAAATTGATAAAGGTTCCTTTTCTTCTCCCTTCTAGAATTGCTGACCATAGGGATTTCCTCAGTGCAGCGTCCCCAAGGGAGCTACCTCTTGGACACCTTGCAGTTCCTCTTCTTTGCTTCCTCTCCATCTGAGCAGAAACACTTCATTGTTTTGGTACACCTGTCAGATCCTGACCCCAAATGGCTTAATCAAATACTCTCCAACATCTCAAGACTTTTTAAACCATACATCCTGGCCAGACAGCTAGTAGTAATCAATACCCCTCTTAAAAGCTATCTTCCCTTGAAGAACCTTAAAAAGAAATTAAATGAAACCTCTGCCTATGTAGCTTTCCACTCTAAGCAGAACATGGATTATGCCTTCCTCATGAACTTTGCTACCAACCACTCTGACTATTTCCTAATGATTGAAGATGACGTGAAATGTGCTCCTGGATTTGTAACCCAGATTGCTACTACACTGTCTGCCTGGGAAGACAAACCTTGGGTGACTCTGGAGTTCTCTCAGCTGAATCTCACTGGAAAACTCTTTCATACTAGAGACCTCCCCCGCTTTGTACATTTTCTTCTCCTTTTCCACCAAGAAATGCCCTGTGACCACCTCATCTCCCACTTTTTTGACCTCCTCATGCAAAAGAAACCACTCCAATTCTTCCCTTCTCTCTTCTATCACATGGGCAATTACTCTTCCATTGAGGGTAAGTTAAATAGCCTCAAAGATAAGGAGTTTGAAGAAAATGACATTGGCTTTCCCATCAACCCTGCTGCCTCCGTCTACGCTAACCTCCAGGTTACCAATGACTCTGTTCCCATGAATGCCTATAGCCTGGATAAAAATTTCTTCTACACCAAGGGGGCTGAGGCTGGCAACCATCTGACTGTGGTTTTGGACATACCTGCCAAAGTGTTCCGAGTTCAAGTGCTGACTGGTTTTGACTTAAAAGAGGAGAATCAGTTGAAAGAGGGGCAAGTAGAACTGGGCTATGAGTCTACTTATGGGAATAATGACTGTGACAACTATACTCTGCTGGGGCTATTGGTAAATGGCATCCTGAATAAGCAGGTATTGTCTGAAAAATTTGGAAAGAAGGTAAAATGTGTGAGACTGCTTGTCACAGCTACTTCACCCTCTGCGATAGTAATCAGGCACATCAACCTCTGGATTAAGTAAAGTTTAAGTAATATACGGAGACTACATTGGGGGCCTCTTGGAGGGTCAAGTTGGAGGTGAGAGTCTACAGAGGTGACAGAACATTAAAGTCTTTAAATTAGCAGAGATGTCTCATTGCCAGATCTTTTCAGGATTCTTAATACAGAAGATACGGCACATTGAAAGGCAGAGTGGAGGTAATACTTCTTGGTCCCAGACAGACTCAGAGGCAGGAAATTGGTAAGCTTTTCCCTGATTTTCTATCCATAAGGGTCTACCATCCAAAGTTCTTTCTTTGGAGCAAGAATATCAGCCCTCTAGAAACAATTGGAACATGTGAGTAGGAACAACTAATTGCTCATATCCCAAGACTCTAGCAGTGTATGAGAGGATTGTTCCACAAGCTAGGAAATGAATTCTTTAAAGGAAGAGCTTTCTTTATAACAAGAAAAACTAAGTTGGCCAGAAACATGATTATATCCTCTGTGATCTCATCTTTCCTTTATAAGGCATTCATTCATTTCATAAACATTGATTGAATACTGTATTAGCTTCCTGGGGCTGCCATAATAAATTACCAAAAATTTGGTTCCTTAGGATAATAGAAATTTATTCTTTCACAGTTTTGGAAGCATAAGTCTGAAATTAATGTATCAGCAGGGCCTTGCTCCCTCTGAAGGCTCTAGGGACCATCCTTCCTGCCTCTTCCAGTTTCTGGTCACCCCAAATATTCCTTTCTTTATGGCAGCATAACTCCAATCTCTCCCTTCATCTTCAAATGGTCTTCTTCTCTCCATGTGTCTCTCTGTCCTCTACTCTTTTTATGTGGATGCCAGTCATTGGATTTAGAGCTCACCCTAAATCCAGGATGATTTTTATCTCAAGGTTCTTAACTAAACACAACTGCAAGCACTGTTTCCAAATAAGATCACATTCGAATTTCCAAATAGACATAAATTGGAGGGGCAGGGGCACTGTTCAATCCACTACAAGTAACCTGTATGGTTAGGCAGAGTCCTCTTCTACAATACCACCCAACATACCAGAGGATTCTTTTATAAGTAGCATTAAAATTATCAAAAATAATTTTCTCATATTTCTGGTATCTCCTGTCCCCAACATAGTCTTATCTCTGGGACTATAAAGCCCCTTGGATTTTTTTTTTATTTGCATATGGGCAGGAGGCACCAGGGATCGAACTCCAGACCTCCAGCACGGCAGGTCGGAGCTCTGCCTGCTGAGCCACGGCAGCCGCCCTGGATTTTTTTTATAAGAAAAACTTCAGATATTTTACCAACATCTTTAGCTGAGTTTTCCTAAGAGATCTTTATTCCCAGAAAAAGTCACCCCTGAATTCTGAGCTCAACTAATTTGCAGTGGATGGAGAGTTTTTCACCAGCAAAAGAACTATAACCCATGAAGCCGGGGGGAGGAAAAGGAAAGGAGCACTTTCAGTGGAATGCCAAATCCCCTGGAGAACAGGGGAGAAGAAGGGGCACCATGAAGGATTAAGAAAGGACAGACACAAGTTAGTTAAGTGGGGTCAGGGGACTCAAGCTCATCAGGAGCAAGAGCAAGAACTCCAAATATACTGACATCCACATATTTATTGTGCTTTTACATGGGAACTGCTTTAGGGAGTATAATCAAAGAAAGATTATTTTTGAATATGTCATGCCTGCATAGCTACAAAGTTTGGTTCCCAGCTCCTCGTCCCAGGAACCATTTATTTCTTATCAGAATGCTCTCTGTTCAGCTCTCTTCAGGCTCTTGAGTCAGCGTCCTTGAGAGTATTTGCTTCAGCAGTTTTCCACATCAGCCAAGCATGGTATTCCGATGTTCATGTCCTCGGCGGACAGACAACTGCTCGAGCCCTCAGAAAACCATCTCCAACAGTGGAAAACTTGCGAAGAACTCAAATCAATAGTGAGGAAGAATACCCAAATTAGTTGTAATCAAAGTGGCTAAAAAGTTGGATAATTGGAAATAGGATGGAAACAGGAGGGGGGCAGGGAGGGAACCTAATTAGGGTAGGACATAAAAGCTTTGGGAATATCAAATGTTGGGGAATAGGGTGAGTGTAAGTGGCAGCCATGAATATACAATGTTCAGAGCTCCTTCTGCGGGCAGCATGGTTGACTGACAGTCCCACTGCTGCCTCTCTGGATCTACCACAGTGCTAGTGACAAGGCCATACTTCCCACAGACTGCTCCTAGCCAATCACTGACTGCAGCAGGGATACTTAGCCAGGCCCATTCTTTCAAGATGGGGAGTTCCTCCAACAAGTGACTTTAGCTTGAAAACTTTTCTTAGAGCCACACTGCAGTCCTAGATTCTTCCCACTCAATCCTTCCTTCTCTGTCACCCTCTAGAGTTGCCAACTTTCACCAAGGTTTCCCACCTTCTGTTGTTCGTGCCACTAATAAAGCTCTTGAACATCTAATCCTGTTTTTTGTCAGCTTCTTGGCAGATGTGAATTAATGAAGAGTGGTCTGAGAAAATGGATAATAAAATAAGTACTTAGGATGGCTTATAACCTTCAAAGAGTTGTGGGATTGTTAGTAGAGCACAGTATCCTCACAGGCAAAATAGACAGGCATACAGTAAAGCTGCTGCTTAACATCTACAACCAAGAGAAGGCAAGAATGGAGAAGCAGGAGGCTGAGAGCCATCAGTCCAATAAAAAAGTCACAATTCCAGCTCAGTTCCTGGACCTGAGCCAGTTTTCAGATCAGGACCTATTGACTGAAGAGGTGGCCAGGTCCCTAGAACAAAGGACCCTGCAACTTTGCAACAAGTATATACTGCAGTGATTTCCCCAGGTCCTCTGAGAAGGACCTATAGTCATTTACTTGAGTGACTGTACAACTGGGAAAGAAAAATACTCAAACATTTTGATGATTATTGATCACAAGGTCTGAGTTGATACTAACATCCAGAAATGTGAGACATGACCCAGCCCCTGTTAGAGTGGGAGCTTAAGAGGGTTGGGTTATAAATGGAGTCTTTGCCAAAGTCCTGCTTACAGTGGGTCCACAGACCCATCCAGTGGTCATGTCCCAATCCCTGAGTGTATCATTGGAACTGATGTATTTGGCAGTTGTAGTAAGCTCACATTGGGCCCTTGACCAATGGAGTAAGAACTATCATAATGGGGAAGCCAAGTGGAAACCTCTTGGCCCCATTCCTGGCCAAGATAAGAAATTAAAAACAATATTATATCTTGGGGTGAGGGGGAGATGGGAGGGGGATGACAGAGATTATTGCCTTTAGAGACCTAAAGGACACAGGGGCTGGTGTTCCCTATCATATCCCTGTTAATTCACTAGCCTGGCTCCTGCAGAAACCAGATAAATCCTGACAGGTGATATAATACACCACAAACACATCCAATTAGTAACCCTAATTGTAGTTGCTGTGCCAGACATGGTATCATTGCAAAAACTAGCTATGTAGCCATTGATTGGTGTGTGCATTATTTTCCATTCTGATTAGAAAAGAGGACTAGAGATTTGAACAGTGAATAAAAAGTATTTGCAAAGTCCCCTTGGGGGAATGGTGAGAAAGAGGAAAAATTCAACTTTCCAAAGTGGAGAATTCTTGATATTCTCACAAGCAGTGGGGACAACCAAAGCGATAGTTTGAGCCCCCAATCTTGGGGTTTGTTCATATGAAACTTAACCCCACAAAGGATAGGCTAAGCCTACTTAAAAATAGGCCTAAGAGTCACCCCCAAGAGAAACTCTTCTGTTGTTCAGATGTGGCCTCTCTCTCTCTCAGCCAACACGATAAGCAAACTCACTGCCCTTCCCTTCTCTATGTGGACATGACTTCCAGGGATGTGGACCTCCCTGGCAACGTGGGACAGAAATCCTAGAATGAGCTGGGACTCAGCACCAGGGGATTGAGAAAACTTTCTCGACTAAAAGGGGGAAGAGAGAAATGAGACAAAGTAAATTGTCAATGGCTGAGAGATTCCAAACAGAGTCGAGAGGTTATCCTGGAGGTTATTCTTAGGCATTAAATAGATATCACCTTTTTAGTTAAGGTATAATGGAGAGGCTGGAGGGAACTGCCTGAAAATGTAGAACTGTGTTCCGATAGCTATGTTTCTTGAAGATGATTGTATGATGACATTCGCAATGTGACTGTGTGATTGTGAAAACCTTGTGTCTGATGCTTCCTTTATTTACCTTATAGACAGATAAGTAAAACATATGGATTAAAAATAAATAAATAATAGGAGGAACAGATGTTAAAATAAACTTAGTAGATTGAAATGCTAGTGATCAATGAAAGGGAGGGGTAAGGGATATATATGTATGAATTTTTTTCTGTTTTCCTTTTATTTCTTTTTCTGAATTGATGCAAGTGTCCTAAGAAATGATCATAAAGATGAATATACAACTATGTGATAAAAAAAGAAAAAAGTATGTTTATATTGTATATTGATTTGTTTTATTAATACAAATTTTTAAAAAGAGGTCTAGAAATAGTTTGCATTCATGTGAGATGGACATTATTTATTTACACTTTTTGCCTCAAAACTATGTTAACTCTCCTGCCCTCTGTTATAATATAGTCCAGACAGACATATATAACACAGCCTAGACATCCCATAGAAACATCATACTCATCTACTACATTGATGACATCACACTGACCAGTCAATACAAGCAAGAAGTGGCTGGTATGCTGGAGGCCTTGGTAAAGGAGAGAAAGATAAATCTATAAATATTCAGAATCTTGACTGAGGTCATCAAGGGAGTGCCAGGATGTTCCTCCAAAGTAAAAGATGAATTGCTGCACTTTGCATCCTCTTCTACAAAAAAGGAAACCCAGTGCCTGTTAGGTCTTTTTGGGTTCTGAAGGCAATGCCATCCACACCTAGGAATACTGCTCCATTTTGATTACTGGGTGACACTGAAAGCTCCCAGCTTTGAGTAGGTCTTGCAGCAAGAAAGGGCTCTACTTCAGGTCTGGGCTCTGGCTATCCAATTCAGCAGACCCTGTGGTGTTGGAGGTTGGAGTGATGAGAATAGCTGCAGTATACAGTTTATTGCAAGCCCCAATGGGAAAAAGTTCACTGGAGGCCCCTAGATTCTGGAGCAAAGCCATGCTATCCACACAGAGGATTATGTCTTTTGAGAAAAAACTCCTGGTCCCTGGTAGATACAAAATGCTTAAGAGCCCCTAGTGACCATTTGTCCCAAAGTTGCCAGTATGAGCTGAGTTCTATTAGACCCGCCAAGTTATAAAATCAGACAGGCCCAGCAGCAGTCCATCAAACAGTGAAAGTGGTATATCTGGGATCAAGCCCATACAGGGCCAGAAAGCATGAATAAGCTGCATTAGCAGTTAGACCATACTCCCATGGCATCTAACACAGCTGTCACAAATCCTTCTCCCAGCTTGCACCAATGGCCATACAACCAGCAGAAGGAGAGAAAAAAGGCCCAAACTTGGTTTATGGTTGGATCTTCTCAATGTGTAAGTATAAGATGAAAATGGATGGTGGCTTCATGATAGCCACCTTCAGGGGTGATTTTGAAAGAAAGTAGAGAAGGAAAATCATCCCAAAGGCAGAGCTGTGAGAAGTCCATCTGTTAATTCACATATTTCTGGCCAACAGCCAATGGTTTGGACATCTTGTCATGGGCCTAGAATGAAAAGAACTTGAAGACTAGAGATAAGAAGGACTGGTATAGAGGAATGCTGGTTGACATATGAGAGTGGACACAAGGAGCAAAGACTTTTGTATCACACATTAATGCCCACCAGAAAGCAACCCCATGAAAGAGGTTCTGAACAACCAAATAGACAAATGACTCAGCCAGTTAACATTAGCCAACCTGGAAGTAGCACAATGGACATATGAATGAATTGGTCATGGTGGCAAAGATGGAAGCTATATATGGGTCCAACAGCATGGACTCCCACTTAGCAAGACCAACCAAATACTACTGCCTATGAATACCCAACCTGTCAGCAACAGGGATTAATATTAAGTCCCCAGTATGGGCCTATTCCTTGAGAAGGCCAACCAGACACATAATGGCAAGTTAACTACATTTGGGCCCCTTTTATCATTGAAAAGCCAGTGGTTCATCCATATGGTCCATCTATTCTTAATAAGGGCTGCTTTTTCCAGCTCAGAGAGTCTCAATCAGCAATGCTATCCAGGAACTTATGAAATACCTGCTCCTCAGGTATGGAATCCCACACAATATAACCTCTAGCCAAGGGACCAACTTCCCAGCAAAGGAGGTGTAGAAGTGGGTCCCTGACCACAGGATACACTGCTCATATCACAGAACACACAATCCAGGAGCAGCTTACTACATAGAGCACTGGAATGGCTATTTAAAGGTACAGCTGAAGTTCCAGCTTGGAAGTAACACTGAAAAAATGGGGGGTCCCATCTATCCGGTTGCAATATATGCATTAAATCAGAGACCGCTCTGTGGACCCAAAAGGAAGAATATATGGGCCTAGGAACCTAAGAGTGGAAGCAGGAGTGGCTCAATTTACAATCATTCCCAATGGTCAGCTGGAGATTTAAGCTTCCCATCCCTGCAACTCTGGACTCTGCAAGGTTGGAAGTCCTGGTCCTCAAGGGGATGTGCCCTTGCCAGGGACACAACAAGCATCCTTTTGAACAATATCATGCATTTTGAACTCCTTGTGTCCAGCAACCAGCAGATGAGGAGTCACCATTGTTTAAGGAGAAATTGACTCCGATCTGAAGAAGGAGGTCGAGTAGGCATTCCTTCCCAAGATGGATGGCTCCCATTTTGAAAAGCCCAAACCAGGGCTTTTAGGGAGGAATTTCAGTCCCCCATCACTTTCCCTTGTACAGGACACAGTCCGTAGCGACACACATATGCAGACGCCCAGGGCTTTGGATGTTCTGCTCATAGATGGAATATATTTCTGATACAAAGCTGGATCATTCCAGAAAAACCATTTAAAAAAGAGAGCCCCAGTAGAGAAGCAGGCTTCAGTCAGCTGGCTTAGATTCTAGTCTGGGGTCACCACTAGGCATTATGTGCTGAGGGTGGGGGTGCAGCATTCAGAGACGCTTCAGTAACTCATGGTCCCCCAGGTGAGAGGGTGTTCCAGCAGCACAGTTCAATCCTGATCATCATCAATGGGCCTGAAGTGTCTGTTCCCAGTGGCTACAGAGTCAGTATGACTTCCACATCTTGCTGGAATGTAGACTAGGTAGATAGACTGTAGATATCTATCTACCTATCTGGCCCAATTAATCCAAGGAAAGAGCTGAGACTGGCTGTAGAGAGCCAAATACTCATTCAGAATATCTGGAATGAGGCCAGAAACAATGCAAGGGTTAATGAGTTTCCCTAATTTGTCACTTAGAGCTTCTCCCAACCCTTTCTCATCAATTCTAATACACAGGGTGGGAGAAGCGAAGTTGAGGGGGAAACTCCAGTGCATCCAGCCTTGTTTTCTGTAGGTACTTCTCTTTGGTTTTTTCTTACTGTTTTGTCCTCATCTCCTTCATGTGACTATGTCCATCCAGCTGTCTTTTACTGATTTTTTCTCCAATCTAAAAGCTTCCTGTGGGGTGAAGATTAGAGAACAAAGTAGGTCCTGGGGATCAAAATTAATTTGAGATATCCTGAAGTAGCTGAGATAATAATTTCCAGGAGTTAAAGCCTGGAAATACAAGTATTAAGACCCATGGACAAAGACAGAAGCAGCAGAATCTACAACAGCAGGTCCTTAATAAGTGTTCCTTCCTTTTACTTTTCTGAGTCTCCTCTTTAATATAGGGATAATAATAATGCATATTTTCCCATGGTGTTAATGAGGACTTAGTAAGAACACATTAGCAAGTGCCTTCCCATCACCATCACCCCCAAGTCTGGCATATAAATTACTCTAGAAACTTTAACTGTACCTTGGATTAATTTTTCCTTCCATTATATCACAAGTGGTATTTAAAACATTCAACAACCTAGATGGGAAAAACCACCCTCAAATCAAAGCAGGCCCTGGCTTCACACCAGAGCAGGGTCATAGAAGCCTCTGAGGTGCCAGGGTTTTGTTTTTGTGTTTCTTCTTTTTAAAATATTTTTATTGATAAACCATCACACACATACATTACATACATGGTGTACAATCAATGGTTTACAGTATCATCACATAGTTGTGTATTTATCACCATGATCATTTTTATAACATTTCCATCACTCCAGAAAATGAAAAAAGAAAAAACTCATCCATACCATACTCCTTTCCCCTCCTTCTCATTGACCACTAGTATTTTAATCTATCCAACTTATTTTATCCTTTGTCCCCCCAGTCTTTATTTTTTTATCCATATTTTTTTTACTCATCTGTCCATACTCTGGATAAAAGGAGCATCAGATACAAGGTTTTTACAATCTCACAATCTCATTGTAAAATTTATATCTTTATACAATCATCTTCAAGAATCAAGGCTAAACAACATGACGAGCAGTCTCACCACCCTCCCCCTCTCTGCGTGGGACATGACTCCCAGGGGTGTGGACATTCCTGGCAACGTGGGACAGAGATCCTGGAATGAGCTGAGACTCAGCATCAAGGGACTGAGAAAAACCCTAGAATGAGCTGAGAATTAACATCAAGGGATTGAGAGAACCTTCTCGACCAAAGGGGGAAGAGTGAAATGAGACTAAGTGTCCATGGCTGAGAGATTCCAAACAGAGTCGAGAGGTTATCCTGGAGGTTATTCTTATGCATTAAGTAGATATCACCTTGTTGTTCAAGATGTAGCGGAGAGGCTGGAGGGAACTGCCTGAAAATGTAGAGCTGTGCTCTAGTAGCCATGTTTCTTGATGATGATTGAACAATGATATAGCTTTCACAATGAGACTCTGTGAATGTGAAAACCTTGTGTCTGATGCTCCTTTCAGCTACTATATCAACAAAAGAGTAGAACATATGGAATAAAAATAAATAATGG
>PVIY010046719.1:0-18281 GCA_004026745.1 Myrmecophaga tridactyla
AATACCCATAGACCTGAAGCATTAAAATTTAATAGCTAATAGGGGAGGGAGGGTTGCTTCAAGTAGAACTATTTCCTCCCAAATCTTCCAAATCAAAATGACAAAAGTGCTTAAATATCTAAAACTTTAACAAAACAAATCTAAGAGTTGAAACCAAACTGAATGAAAATTTGTAAGTTATTTAAAAGTCCCAAACTACTCCTCAAATCAAACTTGATTCTAAAGTACCTGCAAATTCTGGTGTTTCATTTCACACTGCTGGCTGTGAGGTATTTGTGCGGGACTATTTTCTAACACCAGAAGTAGACAAATACACAGTTATAACAACTGCTCTCACAAATGCCAGACTATATTTGAAGTGAGAATAATTAAAGGTTCTCAGTTCTGGATGTTTCAAAATTTGTTTTCAAACTTCTGAGACATCAAAGGAAATTACAAAATGTGACTAATAATACATAATAAAATTATTAATTCATTTTGTAAAATCAATACACATTGACAGCACACTAGTATAAAACAGTCTTTTAAAAAAGCAGCATAAATGTTTGAAGCAAAGCTCACAAAATAAACATAGAAAGTATGATTTGAAAGAAAAAAATGAAACTAAAATCTGAATGACATTCAATATATAAATTCAGGACTACTGGTGCCCATTAGAATCCCTCTGTATTATCTTTAACTAATTGGGACATTAATAAATCAAAACCCAAATCCCAAATGTTTTGGCTATTTCCAGTTGTTCTATTGATGTATTTCAAATCAGTCTGTCTACCTTTTGAGGTAAGAGGGTTGGTGAAAATATAGCAGCTGGCATAAGATAGTTAAACTAAGGTAGGATCACAATATTCAAAATGTCTTTTTGAAAAGAGCTTATGGCAAGGAGGACAGATGTGATTTTTCTATTTCTAGTGCAAGCATTCAGCTACTATGAGCCAAATTCAGAAAGTAATTCTTTAACATGTGACTAGTATAGAAGAGGCTAAAAACTTGTTTCATTGCATTCCTCAGAACTACTGAATTTAAGCATCTGCATCATTTTAATTCCTACATATAAAAAGAAAATGTTTCTACATTTATGAAAACACATTATCCCATCAAATTCCTAGAAAAATACAAAATGCCATTACGAAAAACTGAATTTAACAACAGAAATGAACTGATTAAAGAAAACAGGAGAAACAGAAACAACATAGGATTTTCATACAGGCCCAAGCTAAAAATGTAGCAAAACTTTTAAAACAAATTATCAAAGGGTGCTTTAGCATAGTTTTCACTTTAAATAACAGAAAGCATCCTATTCAAATATTATAAATCCTTTTCATTTGTTAAATGAATTTTAGAGCCACAAACAAGTCTAAAATTGTCCATGACAATGAACACATACTCAAGTTTTTAAGAGGTTTACATTAAAATATTTTCCAAGAATCTTATATGCACCCGACTCTTCAGGAACAGATATGTATTTATTTATTGGATTAAGTTCCAAAAAATCAATCACACAAAGGACAAATTTCATTAGATTTTTTAGCAACCAAATTTTTAAAGTTATAAAATTTTGCTATAAAGCAAAACATCAAGAGACCAAATTTTAACTAGCAACAACCACCAATGTATAGAACTCTTACCAACACACATGGGTTTTAACAGACAAATTATTTTTTTTAAGTAAAAAAGATAATATATCCTGGAGTTAATACACATTCATACCACCACTTCTACAGAAATATGTACGGTATTGTAAGGCAGTATACTGTAGGTTATTATACTTCATAATAATGTATATATTTAGAGGCTATACATTATCTTTTAAGACAATATTGTTTCATTAAAGATACACTTTAATTAAGAAGAAAATTAGCCTACCTAATGTATTTTACTTTTAAAAAATCATCAAGAATTGATTTATTATTTTCAGTAAACATGAAAATTCAAGTAACTAGTGATAACCTATAGTAGTGTGGTTTGCTGAATTTATATAGCACAATTTTCTGTTTCAAGTAAAAGCAGACTAGGTTATTTGGACCAATCCTCCCAGAATCTTACTGAAGACAAAAACACAAGTTCCTAAAATCATCTAATGAAACAGTTAAAGAATTACCAACCTAAAACTGAAAGACAAAAAGAATTAGAGAATTATACATGTATGGAAACTCTCTTTGTTCAACAAGACAGTTAATCCAGAAAAATATAAACTGTCTTGTCACTGTCTCACAGAACAAGGGGAACTAGCAATCAAAGCCCAGTGCTCCCCAAAAAGTGAGGGTTCCAACAAATTCACTCCCCAAACAAGAAGGGCTATACTCTCAGTATGATGACAGAGTAGAAGTGAGAAAGGCCTAGTACAGAATTATAGCTCCAGTTGGAAACTTTGGGTGTCTAGGCTATCTCAAGTCTTGAATTTGGTTTAAGGTGATCACAGATTGGCAGCAGCACCAGGGTATCTGGCATCTGGCACTTCATTGGAGGTTGAATTTTCCCTATAAATATATATATAATAAAATGTCCAGCACATAATCAAGATAATCAGGCACAGAGATACTCTAAAATACAGAAGCAAGAACTAGCAGAAACAGATAACACAAAGAGACCCATAAAACTGCAGGTATCGAATTATCAGACAGATTATAAAAAGAACTATACCTATTATTCATGTTTAATGAAATAAAAGATAAGTGAAAAGATCTCTCCAAAGAAGAGGACATTTAAAAAAAAGAGATATAACAAATTTATAAAAGAATGAAGCAGAACATCTAGAAATAAGTGATAACTAATAGTTATATAACTAAGCTAAAAATGGTGACTTCGGTTTCCAAACATGATAGAATAATTAGTATTAGACTAGTCCTCCCTCCCTGACATAAATATAAGACTGAACAAAATATATGAAAACAATTAATTACCCACAGTGGTCAGTAACAGTGCTAGACAGTGATCCTTGAAGGGAAAAGCCATGAGATCGGTAAAATAATCACTCCACTCTCTGCCTGGGACAATGTGTCACCCAAGTGCACACAAATGCAGTTAAAGCAGAACTTGGCAGTCATGCAGAGCTGGGAAGGCAAGAGATCAGAATTCAGGAGAGGAATCAGTTGGAATCTGCAGCGTGGGGAACTGGACAGGAGGAAATGGAACAAAGAGTAGGCCCCAGTTGTCTGTGTAGGGGTCCCCTGTGAAATCATGGCTGTGGGCCGAGCTGTAAAACATCCATGACAAGATCTTATGAGGCTTACCAGGTAGTAGCTGTTAACAAGTTGAGAGCATAATATAGTCTAAGAAGTGACAGACAGGAAAATAATGCTGATAGAAATTCAAATTCTGACCTTGAGAGAGTACATAGATCTTGAAAATGACTCATTAACATACCTGGCACAACTGAGAAAACAGAAAGTCTACCTTAGTTATGAATAAGCATCACACTCTGGAGTGGAGCAGTTGGAAGTTCACAAAGAAGAAAACTATTTTCATAACATTGACATTATTTAATTCATTGTCTTGACATTTGCAGTGACAGTACAAAAGCACTGAGAGAGAAAACCACTAATAACATAGTAGGAATCAAGGGAGAAGCATCAAATTGTATTAGCAGTGACTGCCTTGTCACCATCAAGAATTTGCATTAAAGAAAAGGAGTTTCACTTCAGAATGTCCTTAACAAAAGCAGTAAACATTATTTGCTTTATTAATCTTGAATCTGATACACATCTTTTTAATACTCTATGTGAAGAATTAGAAGGTACACATAAAAGGCTCCTGCTATATATCAAATTACAATGGTTTCTCAAAGGAAAAAACTTGTGTGATTCTGGGAGTTACAAGCTGAACTAGTCTTTTTCTATTTTTGCCACAAAGCATCATTTTTTATTAAAAGAACAAAACAGCTACGGTAATTCAAACTTGGGTATTTAGCAGATACATGTTTTTAAAAAACCAAATATAAAATATCAGCTTAAAGAAAAAATCAGAATTTTTGTCATTTTTATCTGCCTACTTAAACTTGAGTTTTCCAATACATGATAATTTTTTTGTTACATGGTATAATAGCAAATGCAATTTTTTGATATAGTACAACAAAATGTGTCAACATTTTTGAAGATAAGCATAAACTCAATGAACTAAGAATTTCAAAGTGAATAAATGGAAATTTTTACAAAATCATACATGGATACAAGATCCTTTCAAAGTGCAAAACAGATCAATGGACTGAGATGCTACAGAGTATAAAAAGTTTTCTAATATGATTTCAGATTCCACATTACAAATAACCATTTGGAAGCTACCACCTGTCAAATTTAGTTGTGATATTAAAGAAGAATATCCACAATTATGTGAAAAGGTAATTAAAATACTCTCTCTTTTCCAGCTGTAAATTTAGATTTTCTTCATATATTTCAACCCAAAGAACATATCAAATTAAATTGCACAGAAAAGCAGATGAGAGAACTCCAGCTGTCTTTGATTAAACCAGATACTAAAGATATCTACATAAATGTAAAACAATGCTACTCTTCTTACTAAATTTTTTTGAAAATACAGTAATTTTTCATAAAAATGTTATGTGCAATGTGTAATAAGTTTGTTATTTTGTTAAATGAATTAATGTCTTGAAGTTCTCAGTTTTAATTTCTAATTTGATATATTTATAACACACAAAAAAGCTCGTTGCAGTGTGCATTGGTTTTTGGTACAAAGAAATGAAAATGTTTGAAAACTTCCACCCTAACTTTAGGCCGTGGTCTAAACACATACCAACGAGATCTAAAGCCAATTCCAAACAAGGTTCTCAGAGAAAAGAGAGTTTAGAGATTGTCCCACTACATTAAACTTGGGAAAGACCTTGGGCTTTCCAAGGGGATCAGCACTAACAAAGTATGAATCCATACCTCCAGGGTGATCTGCCAGCAACCAAACTATTCTGCTAAATCAAGAATAAAAATTCTTCAGAGGAAAATAATGAATAAAGTAACATTGCCAAGTTTCTACAACATTCAATCAAGAATCATTAGGCAGGGCGGCTGCCGTGGCTCAGCAGGCAGAGCTCCGACCTGCCGTGCTGGAGGTCTGGAGTTCGAACCCTGGTGCCTCCTGCCCATATGCAAATAAAAAAAAAAAAAAAAAAAGAATCATTAGGCATATAACTTGTCGTAGTTTGGAGCTGTATGCACCCCACAAAAATATGTGGATGTGAACCCATCCTAGGCAGAACTTTTTGATGAGATTATTTCAGTTAAGGTGTGGCCTACCTCAATCAGGATGGAGTCATTTCTATTACTGGAATCCTTTATAAGCAGAATGAAATTTAGACTGATGGAGTGAAAGCCACAGGAAGTAAGAACCTAAAGTTCAATGAAACCTGGGAGAGAAGGGAGAGACCAGCAGAAGACACCATGCACACTGTCATGTGACAGAGATGCCCAGGACCAACATTGCCAGGTAGCCCTAGAATGCCAGCCTTCAGGGAAGAAAACATCACTTTCACAATGCCTTGATTTAAACTTTTTCCTAGTCTCAAAATCATTCGCTAATAGATTCCCATTGCCTAAGTTAAACCACTACATGTATTTGCCTGAGCAGCCAAGAAAATAAAGTGTAAAGAAAAAGGAAAACATGACTAAAGTAAAGAAAAAAAAAGTAGTAAATAGAAATTATACCCAAGATGGCTCAGATGTTGGATTTAGCAAAGACTTTAGAGCAGTTATTATAAATAAGTTCAAAGAATTAAAGAAAATATTGCATTATTAAGTACAGAAATAATATGGGAAATTCGAGAAATGAAAAGTTGAAGGACTGATTCTACCTAATATCAAGATTTATTATAAAACAATACAAATCAAGACAGTATAGTATTGGAATAAGAATAGATATAGAGCCTGAACTAAAGAGAGTAGAGAAATAGACCAAACAAGTCAACTGATTTTCCACAAGGGAGTCAAGACAATTCAATGGTGGGAAACAGTCTTTTCAACAAAACAAGCTGGAATAACTGGTCATCCACACAGAAAAGAAAATAAAATTGGGGCACAGATTGTAAACTCTTGTAGCAATCACATTTAGTCCAGAGTTGTAATTGTTAATTCTAGATTTTGAGAGGTTGTACTATATATGTATAACCTGGTATTTTCGAGGAATTTTGGATACCTGTGTGTCATCTAAGATTCAGAGTAGGGGGTTCGGAGGTCTTAAAGTCAGCATTGCCACATACAACAACTGTTAAAGGAACTGAAAAAGACATCAACCTTCAATTAGAGAGAAGAATGGAGATGATGGGGTGCTGCCCAACCCCACTCTCTCACACATACACCCTTGGGCAAGGTGGACTACATAAGGGTCTAAGCTTCTCCCTATGTGGACAATTTTATAAAATGAGTTACTGCATTAGATTTTATTTGAAAGGATTGTGGTTTAAAAATATAACAGTAAATAATAAATCAGCAAAGTAAAAAGAGTAAATAGTAACTAAATAAAGAAATAAATAATGGGAAATAGTAAAAATGATCTCTATGGACCCTTCTAAATTTAAAATTCTGTGCTCTATGAATGTATCTGTAAATTGAAATTATCAGCTAGAATTCTTTGATAATAAGGAAGAAAAATTACTTTAGCTGGTCAAACAAGCATATTAATATAAAAATTGAACCAGATCTCTCTAAAGGCAGCAGTGTGGTCAAGGATTATCTTGTCGCCCTCTGCCTCCCACCACCATGGGCATCACCCTCAGATGAAAACATACGCTTCTATAATAAAGTTCCACATTCTCTCTAAAGATAACTGAATATTTAGCTCTGGACTTGAGAAGCTTGGCCAGGAACACACAGGGAGAGGTAAAACGAACAATGGTACAAAGGAAAAGGGGGATCAGTTCTGAGAGAAGAGTACTTGGGCAGATACCTCAATGGGTACAATAACACTTCTTAAACCTAAAATATTTTTTAAAACATGCAGATAATTCATACATGATTAATGGATGAGTATATACAAAGCAATGATTATATCTGAGACAATGAAATGTATTCTACATATTTCTACACTGTTTTCAGGTTTATTGCAGATATGTATTATTTTTATAATGAGAGAACACAAAGATATTTCTCAGACAAAAATTATCTTTATGTATGCCATTTAAGTGTGCTACTTCCTCAATCTGCTGCTTAAATTAATTTGTAACCAACACAGAAATAAAAATTGGATAGTTCTTCCTGTCAAGTGAGTAACATTAAATATGGTGATAGCATAAGATAAATTAGAGACTAACTAAAATAAACCCATTAATTTATATCTGTGAGAAAGTTGAGACTATAAAAACAAGTCTCAAGTAAAATAGGGAGCATTTTTTTATTGTGCAAAATCCCAGGGTTTTAATCATAATTTTTTTAGCCTTTGCCTTTCATACTAAAGTCACCAAAAAAATGCAGGATTCTGTCAACATCTGGGACTGGTATATTTGTGATACATTATTTAATTTCACCTCAATGAACTGTTTTTGTCTTTATGTGTGTGATGGTTGGGTTCAGGTGTCCACTTGGCCAGGTGGTGGTGCCCAGTTGTGTAGCCAGGCAAGCACTGGCCTAAACACCAGTGCAAGGATATCTCCTGGTTGGTATATCAAATCACCAGTCAGTTGACTGCATCTGTGACTGATTATATCTGTGATCCTCAAAGAGTGTGACTTCCACAATGGAGAGAATCCAATCAATTGAATTTGATCCAATCAGTAGAAGACTTTTAAGGGAGAAGGGAGAATTTCCACTGTTTCTTCAGCCACCGAGCCTCTCCCGTGGAGTTTATCTACATCCTTCATCAGAGGTGCCAGCCTCTCAGTGACGTTAAGGTTTAGGAGCACAGCTGTGGTTAAGAACCTGGACTCTGGCAGGGTTAGAAACCCATTCTGCCACCACCTAGTTCTAGGACCCAAGTAAACTACTTCCCCTCTCTCTGCTTTTATTTCCTTAAAATAGGAAATATAACAGTACCTACAATAAAGTATTGTTAAAGGAATTAAACAAATAAATGGTAGAAAAGCACTTAGAACAATTTATTTTAAAAATTCAACTTTAAAAACTCCCCACTCAAAAAAATAAATCCAAGTGAATAAAATTTTACTCTTTTGGTTGTAACCAAAAGGCTTTTATTTGTTATTCATTGGGTTATCAAATGTATCTCCTTCAATCTTTGTGGTCAAACTTTGGTATTAAACTTAATAATATTAAAAGAATCTCCCAAATGAATTTTGCTCCTATTATCAAGTTTTCCTATAAATACAGAAAATTAAGATTTTTTTAAAAGGAGTAATTTTGTATGCCTTCAGAGCAGATTTTTATATTCAGGATCAATGCAATCAACAAAGTTAAGCCAGGCCGCAATGCATTTGTTAAATAAGCATTAAAATTTAACCAATTGGGGTGGGCCACGGTGGCTCAGGGGCAAGAATGCTAGCCTGCCATGCCAGAGGACCCGGGTTTGCTTCCCGGTGCCTGCCCATGTAAAAAAAAAAAAATTTAACCAATTAACATCTGGTGCTTATACACACCAGAATTTATTACAAGATTAGACAGGCACTAGGTTAACTATAAGAATGAATATAAAATAGCCTATCTTCTTCCTCTTAGGAACCCCAGAGCACAAAGCGTTAAAGAAATCACTGTCCCAGGAGTCAGACAAGCCTGGGTTTTAAATACTGTTCAGTACTTAGTATCTGTCTGACCTTGGGAAGTTACTTCACCTCTGTCAGTCTCAATTTCCTCCTTCATAAAACACTATTTACCCCTCAAAAGATTGTTTTAATTAAATAAGACTTATATAAAGCTAGCGTCACTCTTGGCACATAATAGGAATTCAATAAACACCCTGTCCCTTCCCAATCAGGACCTTTTTAACTGCCTTTCAAAAACAGAACCAGGTACAAAAGAATGTGCAAAAAATATCTGTTGGAAAGAAATAATGGCAAACTTAATAGCCCTAGGCACGATGAATTCACTTATGCCAAGTCAATTATTTTCTCATGCTTCTTTCTAACTTGACTGGACTCAGCTAAATGAAAGGTAGTTACCTTTACAATGTGACCACATAAGTTAATAATAGAATCACAGAGTTTTTACAGTTCTAGGGACAATGACCACATGCAAATGATGCTTTCCAATCTGTTTCTGGGGAAAAATTAGGGCAAATCATAGACAACTTTACAACTTGCCTTTCTGATTTCTTCTCTAAATTGTTAATTCCACTTTGTCTCTCACAAGGCATGAAGTACTTATAGTATTCCAGATAAAGTGTGTGTAAAAATTTAAGACCAATTAAAATCATTCTTTTTAACTTTTTAATTGTATAATGTAACATATATACAAAACAAATAAAGAAAAAAGCAATAGTTTTCAAAGCACTCTGTAACAAGTAGTTACAGGACAGATTACAGAGTCCATCATGGGCCACCCATACCATCATCTCAGATTTTTCCTTCTAGCTGCTCCAGAACATTGGAGGCTAGAAAAAAATACTTTTTTCATCATCACTATCAACTTTTTTTTTGTAAAAAAATAACATATATACAAAGAAAGCAATAAAGTTCAAAGCACAGCACAGCACAACAATTTAGTTATAGAACAGATTTCAGAGTTTGGTGTGGGTTACAATTCCACAAGTTTACGTTTTTACTTTTAGCTGCTCTAAGATACTGGACTAAAAGAAATATCAATGTAATGATTCAGCAATCATACTTGTTTGTTAAAATCTACGTTCTCTGTATAACTCCACCATCATCTTTGCTCTTTCCATCTCATTCTTTAAGGGTATTTGGGTTATTGTCATTTTAACTTATTCATATTGGAAGGGGCTGTCACTAATATGAGCTAGGGAGATGGCACTAGCCGATGTTCTGGAGAGGTTGGCCCCTTTAGGTTTCAGGACTTATCTGGTCCAGGGACCCATATGGAGGTTGTACGTTTCTGGGAAGTTACCCTAGTACATGGAAACTTTGTAGATTCTTATATATTGCCCTAGGTGCTCTTTGAGATTGGCTGGAATGGTGTTGGTTGTGGTTTGGCAAGTTATGATAGGTAGCAAGGTCTAACTGAAGCTTGCATAAAGTGACCTCCTAAGTAGCCTCTCCACTATTTGAAATCTCTCAGCCACTGATACCTTATTTGTTACACTTCTTTTCCCACTTTTGGTCAGGATGGCATTGTTGATCTCATGGTGCCAGGGCCAGGCTCATCCTGAGGGTCATTTCCCATGCTGCCAGGGAGACTTTCATCCCTTGATGTCATGTCCCATGAAGGGGGGAGGGCAATGGTTTTACTTGCAGAGCTGGGCTTAGAAAGGGAAAGACTACATCTGAGCAACAAAAAAAGTCCTCAGGAGATGACTCTTAGGCACCTATAGGTAGGCTAAGCGGCCCCATTATATACATAAGCTTCACAAGAGCAAGCCTCAAGATCAAAGGCTTGACCTATTGATTTGGGTGTCCCTAATGTTTGGCACAGTATCTGGGGTTTCTCCCATGGTAAAGTTTAATAGTTCCATAATTTTTCTCCCATCTCTCAAGGGACTTTGCCAGTACTTTTTGATTTTCTGCTTAATATGCTCTGTGATATATTCAGGCATTACATTAACTATACAGGATTAAAGACTCTCATTCTTATTCTGGGTTCCCTGTGTTTGGAGTGTTTAAATTATCTATCCAGACAGGTTGAGTTAGATTATGTGCTATAGAAAACCTAGGTTCTGGACATAAAACTTTCTTGCTTTGGTCTCAAAGAGTAGGTGAAGTTCTAAAATATATGCAATGTCTTCTTTACCCCTATATTCTGAATTACTGCAACCCCGATCCAATCAGCTTCATTCTTATCTTTAAATCTTATCTGTATCCTTTTTAAGGACAAGTATGGAATTTTAATAATTCCATATAAATATATGGATATATATCATTATAATTATATATAATTAAATATATTGATGTATATATTTATAATTATTTTAATTAAAATGTTACATTCGGACTTGTGTACAAGATATCAATTCAGTTTTTTGTGTTGGGGGGGTGCATACTCAGGGAATCGAACCCAGGTCTCCCGCATGGAAGGCGAGCATTTTACCACCGAACCACCGGTGCACCCCTCAATTCAGTTTTATATGAAAAACTTTTGTTTAAAATGTAAGAGAGTATGCTAGAAAAAGGGAGAAGAGACAATACTGAAACAAATCCAAGAGAATCAAATTTTCAAGGCTTTACTGAATTTTCAACTAAGTTTTGCAAAAAGGAAGAAAGGTATGTGTTCTAGTTTGCTAGCTGCCAGAATGCAACACACCAGAGACAGACTGGCTTTTAATAAAAGGGGATTTATTTCATTAGTTCTTAAGAGGAAAGGTAGCTAACTTTCAACTGAGGTTCATTCTTACGTGGGAAGGCACAGGGTGATCTCTGCTGGCCTTCTCTCCAGGCCTCTGGGTTCTAACAACTTTCCCTGTGGTGATTTCTTTCTGCATCTCCAAAGGCCTGGGCTGAGCTGTGAGTGCTGAGATGAGGTATGCTGAGCTGCTTTTACTGTGCTTCCTTGAGCTCTCTCATTTAAGCACCAGCCAATTAAATCAAACATCCTTCATTGCAGTAGGCATGCCTCTTAGTCAACTGCAGATATAATCAGAGACAGATGAGGTTCACATGCCATTGGCTCATGTCCACAGCAACAGAACTAGGCACCTTCACCTAGCCAAGGTGACACGTGAATCTAACTAGTACAGTATGCTGTAAGTGATTTTTCTCACTTCACTCATTTATGGAATGATATATGAATAGGTAATGTGACAGACTAAATCAAAAGTCCTAGTAGTGTTTTCCAGTAGCTACAACCTTTATGGTTCTTTATTAAGAAGTGGTGGGTTTCCAAGGGTTTATACTAAAGAAATTAAAGTTTATCCATTCATTTAATTAAAAAGATATTCACCACAGTACTGTTTATTAAACAATACTCAAAAGTTAGAAATAGACTAAATGGCCTAAAATATGTGACAGCTTTTTATAAAACAGTTTTTGCTATGTAATGTAATTCTTGCCAGCCTTTAAAATGAAATTAGATTAAAAACATTCATTGAAAATGAAATATTTCACAACATATAAAGTGAAAAAATGAGAAAACAAAATAGTATGCATGGAATGATCTCACTGTTATGCAAAAAGGACTATGTACACAGGTATACTGGATCTAACAGCACTGACCAATAGAACTTTCTGCAGTGATGGAAATGTCTGTATCTGCATTCTCTAATACAATAATCAGTAGCTAGAAATGGTTACTGAACATATGAAAATGTAGGTAGTGCAACTGAAGAACTGAACTTTTAATTTACCTATTTTAATTTAATGGCTACCATATCGGGTAGTATAGATCTAAAAGAATAGAAAACAAGTTATAATGGTTATCAGAGTATTTTCTAATTTTTTTAATAAACATCTATTACTTCAGAAAGATGTTCATCCTCAATAAACTATATTTAAAAGGAAATAACAGAAGGTAAGAATGTACCAAAGTCAGTCCAACACTGATCCCACTGTACCCTCCCATCCGACCTTTAATCTCACACGGCTCAAAGTTACAGGACATGAATTTCATCAAAGGACAGGTAATCTAGATGTGATTAGGTAATTTAAACTAAGAGATTAAAGGAGAGTAAATGTATCTTTCTAGATAGCAGACATATAAATAGAGTTACAAAGATATTATGAGGGAGATGTGTCTTTAGGAGTGAACTATATAAAAACGTGGGTAAACTTTAGTGGACAGATTATTTTTAATTATTACTTTTGTAAAGTTAGGCAAGGATTACTTTGCCACTTTAAATCTGCTAAATATTAAATGGTTTAAAAAACTAAACTAAGAATAAAAAATAGTTTGGCAGACAAAGAATCAAATTAAAATGTATTTCTTAAATTTCACTAAGTAGAGAGAATTTCAATTTTCAATCAAGAAAACATTTCCATTATAGGAACTTTATACCAGCTCTATAAACTGTGACAAAATAATTTCTTCTTTTCTTCACTGATAAAAATAATAAATAATCTGAATCATCTGGTTCACACACAATATAAATATTAGTGAAATTATTTGACTAAGTACTTCCTCAAGAGAAAACACTTAGCTATACTATACATCATCTACCCACGAAAATTTTTGGTAAATTTACCACCATCACCTATTTCTTCCTTCTCTTTTCCTCCCTCAACAACTCAGCTCATGACAGGGTTGACTCATGGGTTTAATCTACATGTAACAACAAAAACTATCTGACTCCCTATTCTTTATAGAAAAGCCATTATTACCAAAGTTTGTGCATGATTAGAATCAACATTCAATAATCCATTCTAATGAAGAATAGCAGTGATTTGAAAAATAGCATTTAATCGAAACAATTTATATCTAACTATAAAATGTTTTATATTAGTATATGAACATGGAAGTATACAACATCCTGCAAATTCACATTACTTTAAAAGTAACAGAACCTCCAAATATCACCTAATCAATAAGTAGAAAATTTCTCAACTTCCTTACCATATTAAGCAGCTATAACCAAGACAGCCAGATAGAACCAAGCCATCTTCCAGTGAATTACTTTGTCATTTCACCCACACTTAAGTATATATTTAGATACCAGTGATTGGCAACAAGAATACAAGAGTGACTAAGATGATTGTTAATTCCCAACCATAAGGAATCTACAAGGAAAGAAGGATCAAGTAAGATCTAAGCAGAAGATCTTCTTATATCTGGGAGCATATCACAAGGAGCTAACCTATTTGGGGCATGCTTAAGTCACGTTAGATTGATTTAGTTTAAAAGATTGTCACCTGGTCCTAAGGCTGCATAAGAAAGTAAGTATATCTCCAGCCAACACAGCAAGCAGACTCACCAACCTCCCCCTGTCTATGTGGGACATGACTACCAGGGGTGTGGATCTTCCTGGCAATGTGGGACAGAAATCCCAGAATGAGCTGAGATTCAGCATCAAGGGACTGAGAAAGTTAGCATAGCTATATATAATAAGAGGCAAACTAACAAACAAAGAGATTCTCCTAAACTCAGGGAGAAAGATTTTGGGCCCCTAAATCATCTGCTCTCCTACTACGAGCCTGCTAATAAACTCTTTCTCTCCTTGAAACTATGGTGTCTCAGGAATTGATTATTGAGTGCATTGGGCAAAAGAATCCACAGCCTTTGTCCATCACACCATGATAATCTCTGGGATTTGTTCTGTAAATACTTACTGAAGTGTGCTTTGAAAAGTACTGCTTTTCTCTTTATTTGCTTTTTATATTAAGATAACAAACATTTTTAAAAAGTCCACCTGATTTTTACTCTTAAGCCTTGAAAAGGGGTCACACAATATATTCAATTTTTCATTATAAGACATCTGATTCTTTCATTTTAATTTTTAAAAATGTATCCCAAACAAGTTGTCATAAAGCACTTCAAACGTTGACTCCTCAAACCAAAAACTGCTTCTCTGCATTGCTGTAATGTAATTAAAATTATAATCATATTTCACTATCAACTAACATAACAATAATTGTCTGATAGAAATCTTACCTTATTATTTCAAAGATGATGAAACGTTCAATTTTTAAAAATTAATATACTGGATTTCACCAAGATTAAAAATTTTTGCTTCTCTAAAGACACCATCAAGAAAATGAAAAGCATTTTGACAAGCATTCACAATACACACATCCAACAAAAAGGTCCATATCAGAATACACAAAGAATTCTCACAATTCAATACTAAGAATACAAAAAAAAAAACCAAGAGACAGAAGATCTGAACAGATACTCACAAAAGAAAATATAAAAATGGTCAATAAATTCACGGAAATATGCTCCCTATCAACAATCAAGGAAATGCAGCTTTTCATAAAGTCCAATACATACTTCTACCCAGCAATCCTACTCCCCAGGTATTCACCAAAGAGAAATGAAATATGTAACACAAAAACATATACATCGATGCTCACAGCAGCCTTCCTTATAACAGCCCCAAAGAGTAAATAATCCAAATGTCTAAAAAATAAGCAATAGCCATACAACAACAAAAAGGAAACACTGATGCACATGGTAATACAGGTTTTAAAAGCATAAAGCTTCTGAAAGAAGTCAGACATAAAAGACCACATATTATATGATTCTATCGATATGAAACACTAGAAAATATATCTATAGTGACAAAACACAAAACAGTTGTTAATAGGGTTTGGGAATGGGAGCAATTGATAGCTGGTTTCAAGGGATATACATTAATACCAAATACTTTTAAAATATTTTTTTAAAAAGCTAAAAATGAATCCCAAGTTCCACTTCCAGCATGACAGCATAAGGAGCTCTGCAAACCTGCTCCTCTGCTAAAATGATGAAAACTATTTTTAAAATGCAACCATTTAAAGTTTATGGAAATGGCTCTAAGGTCGTATGGTAAGGGAAGAAACCTGTATTGAAGAAAATATACAAAACCTTGGAAAGGAAAACAAGAGACGTTTGCATTTGAATCAAGACCTGCTCCCTCACTTTCCCTTACCTGAGAAGCCAGATTGAAACTCAACTCCAGATTGGGACAATCAAGAACACAGGGATCTCTTGCTCCCCAGCTCCCACTGCCTGGGAAGAATAGGAAATAAGCATTTCTCATCCTGTCCCTAGCTACCTGTTGCTGAGACTAAGTTCTAGGCAAGGATGGTATGGATGAGAGGTGAGGACTCTCTTCTTCCATGGGGCCTCAGCCATGCAACAGAGGCTCTTTATTGTGTGGGCCCTGATTACTACTGCCCTGGCTCAAAAGGCAAAGATTTCAAGGTGGGAGATTTAAGCCAAGAAGACTTGAGGCTAAAAATCCCTCTCCTCCACCAAAATCGCCCTCCCACCCCCACCCCCAGCATCTAAAGTGGGAGTGTCACCCAGAGAGAAGCACACTATTGTATTTACCCTCAGCTCTAGAGCTCTAGCTCAGACTTTCTGCCTGGGAAGAAGAGAGTCTTGAAACAAAGAGTTTCAAATTGCTTCCCAAAGGAAATTACTACACTTGAAGCAAAAATGTTGAAAAGTTCAAGTCTTATTTTACAAAGATAAAAATAATACAAAATATGTTCTCCAGTCACAAAGAAATGAAATTAGAGTTCTAATAACAGAAACAAAGCTTAAAGGCTCTCACAGGCAATGGAGGTTATTGTGAATGGCAAATACAAGATTCATAGATTCCTTGGAGATAAACTAAACTTTAGGGGAATTAGTTCACCAAAGTGAAGTTCTGGAAGAAGCCCAAAGAATAAACTTTGTTTCGGTTATTATCAGAATAAAACCTCAAACACTGACCTTGGGAGCTAGCCCTTCCTTCAAAGGAACTAAATTTGAAAGGACCAGTCTGTGGAACAATGTATGCCCAGGACGTAGTCAAAAACAAAAGAGCAGGACTGAAGGCCGGCCGGCTGCTCTGGACTGGAAGGCAGGCACCAGGAATTGAACCTGGGTCTCCGGCATGGCAGGTGAGAATTCTGCCACTGAGTCCCGTCGCACCACCCTCCAAGTACATTTTAACAAGTAGTTATAGAATGGATTTTCAAGTTTGGCTAAATTGATTGTCCACCCTGCAGTGTCTTAAAGGAAGAGCATAGCATTTTGTAGAGAAATATGAGTATAACAGAAACGTGCCATTTACTCTGAATTAAATTTGAGCCTGTCCCCTGAACAGCTACAGAATTTGGAAACGGAATCAATGTTATCAGATGAGTTAGACTCCAAACCAGAGTGACTGAGGCCTCAGAATGCAGCCGGCTAATGTTACTAGATGATACTCCAAGTCATGCTAATTCCTCCAAGGAGGTCCCTTCCTCGGCTGTGTTGAGAAGCCTTCAGGTGAATGTGGGTCCAGACGGAGAGGAGACAAGGGCTCAGACAGTACAGAAGTCCCCGGAGTTTTTGTCATCTTCAGAGTCGCCTAGCTTGTTGCAAGATCTACAACAAAGTGATAGCACTTCTTTTATTCTTCTTAATCTAACAAGAGCAGGTCTGGGCTCTTCAGCTGAGCACTTAGTATTTGTACAGGATGAGGCAGAGGATTCAGGGAATGATTTTCTCTCCAGTGAGAGCACGGATAGTAGCATTCCATGGTTCCTTCGGGTTCAGGAGTTGGCTCATGACAGTTTAATTGCTGCTACTCGCGCACAGTTGGCAAAGAATGCAAAAACCAGCAGCAATGGGGAAAATGTCCACCTTGGTTCTGGTGATGGGCAGCCCAAAGACTCTGGATCCCTTCCTCAAGTAGAGAAGAAACTCAAGTGTACAGTTGAAGGCTGTGACCGAACATTTGTGTGGCCAGCTCACTTCAAGTACCACCTCAAAACTCATCGAAATGACCGCTCCTTCATCTGCCCTGCAGAAGGTTGTGGGAAAAGCTTCTATGTTCTGCAGAGACTGAAGGTGCACATGAGGACTCACAATGGAGAGAAGCCTTTTATGTGCCCTGAGTCTAGCTGTGGAGAGAAGCCTTTCCTTTGTGAAGCTCAAGGGTGTGGCCGTTCCTTTGCTGAGTATTCTAGTCTGCGAAAACATCTGGTGGTTCACTCAGGAGAGAAGCCTCATCAGTGCCAAGTCTGTGGGAAGACCTTCTCTCAGAGTGGGAGCAGGAATGTGCACATGAGAAAGCATCACTTGCAGATAGGAGCATCTGGGAGTCAAGAGCAGGAGCAGACTGCTGAGCCACTAATGGGCAGTAGTTTGCTTGAAGAGGCTTCAGTACCCAGTAAAAACCTGGTGTCTATGAATTCCCAGCCCAGCCTTGGTGGAGAAACCTTGAATCTACCAAATACCAATTCTGTCCTGGGAGTTGATGAGGTGCTTGCTGAAGGATCCCCTCGTCCCCTGTCTTCAGTGCCTGATGTGACACATCACTTGGTGACCATGCAGTCAGGGAGGCAGTCATACGAGGTTTCTGTCTTAACTGCAGTAAATCCACAGGAGTTACTAAACCAAGGAGATTTAACTGAAGGACGGACATGATCGTGGGTGTTGACTCCTGGAAAAGCAGCTCTCTCTGACAGCAGAGCGCATATAGTGGGAACGGATTACATAAGGCTCAACATCTGCCAGATCCAAAATGAGACCCTGCTTTTGCCTCTGGTCATCATCCCTGCATACAAGATGAATGTAGGAAGGCTTTTCTTCAAACTACCATCTGATCCAGAGAAGGAACGAAACAGTGAATGTGGTAGGCTAGGGAACTACCTACCTGTCCTCCCACTGCAGAATTTGAGA
>PVIY010046720.1:0-18273 GCA_004026745.1 Myrmecophaga tridactyla
CTTGGATACAAATGTTTTGCCACACCCATGATTATAGCAGGAAGTAGATCACTTCAAATCCATTTATATTTCCTGCTTTAAAAAAACAATTTGCTTGTATTGTTTTATCATTAAACCCCACAATATATCATTATTATTGGTGAAACAGAAAATATATATATTTGCCATTATTAAGCTTTTAATATTTCTTCATTAATTCTTGAATTTCTGTTTCTTTCTTTTAAATTTTATTCTGTATGAAGAAATCCCATTAGTAATTCTTTAAGTGTAGATTCTGGGAATAAAATCTTATATATTCATATATATATATGTATGAAGGAGTCTGATACCATATTAGTTTTAACTACATATTTGAATATTGGAGTTCTTATTTTGAATTTTTAATTTAGAGCTTCAAAGATTGCATTCCAAGAGGATTATAGGAAGATAGCCAAATGAGAATCTTGAGGCATCAGTTGTTAACACAACTATTAAAGAAGCAGGTTATGTCTGAATCAATTATTTCAAAACCTCAGTTTCAGTAGCTCACTATGCAGCATCCCAGGAAGAAGAGGCTGGTAAATTATGGTAAATATCAATAAGTTGCTCTCTCCAGAAGGGGCTACAGGTACCCAATCCCAACTTTCATGCCTGCGAGCAGCGGGGTCCAGCCTGTGGTAAAACTTGCTGGTGCCAAAAGGGGATATAAAAATCCTACTTCCTGGACTGCTTCCTGACCCCTCTCACACCCCTCTCCAGGGCAGAGAGGAGGAAACTAATGCTTCTATTGTGGATCCCAGGTCTTGTTCTGACTGGGAAAGATTCACTCTAGAAATTTGTCTTCAGCCTGCCTCTCTTGACAGAATATGGCAATAGCATCTTGAGTAAAGAAAATCACTCTAAGAAAACAATTAAGGTGGGCAGTCTGGGACAAAGGCTTACCTATTTTATGTCTAGCAGTGGGACATCCTGGAAAGGAGATGGGCTGCCCTCTGGGAAATTTACAGCTGTAATTGGAGGCCTTCCTAGACCACTAGCAAGTAGAAGCCCAGGATAAGACACAGGACCAGAAAGACAGGGAAGACCCTGCACTCTGCGTTCACATTGGTGGACATTCCCTGTAGGAGGGTGGACACTCAAGAAAATCTCTATCATATGAACAGGTGGTTACAAACTCAAGAAATAGATATCTGAGGGAATAAACTATTTGACATAACAGAACATATAACCTAGTCACTTATTTACTTAATGACATGACAATCATAACTGAAATAAAGTAGCTAACAACAGCAAAATATTACTTTATATAAAATTGAGAATTCTTTTCTTAAGAAAAAGCTTTGGTGATCACTCTAATTTAAGCATTAATTATAATTTTTTTCCTTTTTTTCCCATTAGGCTGTTTTTATTTGGTGTGTATAGAGTTCCAATAAAGTCAATAATATCAATAATAACTTATTACTAAAATTTTCATTTTGAGCTTCATAGGGTCACATCTAGAGACCTTTTCCCAGCCTTCTTCTATTCACCCACCCACCCCTTTTCTATCATGTGCAAATGTTTCAATATGGCCAGTCCATTGCCCAGGGGAGACATTAGGTCAAATGAATTGGGCCTGACCATACCTTAAATGGGAAACTGGGAAGAGGTAGCACCAGATGCTTCCCAGAGCGGAAACTCCCCATGGCAGGACTCACCTTGGAGTTGTGAAAATCCTCATCCTCTCAAGAATACAGATTTGTCTTTCCATTCCAACAGGAAATGGGGCATATGACTGCCATCCAATGACTCTGAAAAGCCGTTGTCCTCCTTGGGAAACCACCCATGATGTGATCTCTTCCCTTGATCTTTTAGTCCTTTTGTACTGTATAAGTAATAAAGCAGACTTTTGCTGAAAGTTTCTGAGCTAATGCATATGAGCATGTGCCTGAGTTTATGTTCCCAGGACACACCATATATCATACGAATTTCCAAAGCTACAAACTCTTCTTCATTTCTTTCTTCTTTTTTTTTTTATAACTACTTGGCTTATACCTGGGTACTTTATAGGGCTCAATTACATTTACCAATAAGTTCCACTTCTGAGATATCAAATTTAATTTGCATAATAATAATATTGCAATTAGACAGACTCAGTAGTTTAAGGGATAATTAAACATCTTTTCATGATATTATCAATATTGGATGACAAAATATCACTAGAATCATTTAGGAACAAACACTGTACATACTCAGCAACATGACATCAAATCAGGAATCCACAAGAAAACCTTTAAATAATCAGGTTTTTAACCATTTCAACTTAATAAATTTTATTCCTGGATTTTGAATATGTTACAAATATTATTTGTAAGTGAAATATAGATGAGCTCTATTTCATCAGATTCAGGCATAGGCACTCACCATTCTCAGAATATCTTGGAGATAATTGAAGATATTATTAAAAAGGAAAAAAAAAACAGGTGTCCCACTAGCTTATACATAGGAGAATGACAGAGATGAATTATTCTAAGCTAAAAATGAAATATTGAGAGCTCTGAAGAAATCAAGAGAGGTGATAGGAATGAGGGATAAAGAAGGAAAGGTAGAAATCAAGATGGTGAGAGCATGATTGAGGAAGAGAAGCAGATTTAGCATCTCAGAGTCTGATTAAAGATTTTATGGGAAAGAAGCATGACTAATGTGAAAATTTCAAATGAAATGCTATTTTTCCTGTGATGTAAACTCACTCCTCTTGCCTCTAAGACATTTTTGGTATGATGACTGTGGTGGTTTAAAATTGATATGTACCCAAGAAAAAAACAAGTTTTCTTTCCTAACCCAATCTGGAAGGGGCAGACCTATTTCTTAGGGTAGAAATACTTGGATTGTACACATGGAAATGCCTTTTGATTAGATGGAGAGGTGACTCTACTAGTTCAAGGTGGGTCTGGGTTAGTTTTATTAGAGTCTTTTAAAAGGGGGAAATTTTTTGGAGAAACCTCAGATGCAGATGCTTGAAGAGCAGAAATAACAGAGCAGATAGAGCAACAGAAGGGTCAGATGTTTGGGGATGCATAGTAGATGCCCTCAGGGAGGCTGTTTGAAACCAGAAGCCAAAGATCCCAGTAGATCCAATCACACTCCTTACCAGCTAACAGAGGTATTCTGGACCCATCAGCCTTTCTTGAGTCAGGGTATCTCTCTGTCTTGATGCCTTAGTTTGGGCATCTGTATGGCCTTATACCTGAAAACTTGCAACTTAATAAATTCCCATTATAAAAGCCAACCAATTTCTGGTATATTGCATCCTGGCAGTATTAACAAACCAACAAAACCATATTGCTTACAAATAGAAATATGATGGAGACTAGATACTTCAACTTCTTTCTGCCTCAAAATCCTTATCTTTATACTATATTTAACTCATTCTTTGTCACACATGAGATATTATCAGTTGTATTTACTCAATATCTGGTAAGCATTAAAATATTTTAACATATAGCAATATATATATAGCTATATAGGTAAGGGAAGAAAATACCCAGACATCCATTATTTAGACTACTAAAATAAAGGTAAGGAATATAATTTTCATATGCAGAAAATCAGTTTTATGATACCTACTAAAATATGGTAAATAAATATTTTCACTGTTCATTTTGGTGTTACATCAATTCAAATTCATTACATTCCTATGTTTTCTTATACTATCACAGGTAAACTCAGGGGCTTGCTCATTTCTCCTATTTTGTTTCTTTAACCTCACTTTCAAAAGCTCTCATCATTAATCCCATCAGTGTTCTACACTCATGGCATCAAATGCACCCATGCTATAGTTCTGCATTTATAACTATAAAGAAAATTTTTTAAATTATTAAATGAAAAATTTATACATCTTATACAAATATTATATATTTCAGTTATAAAATGTACATCTCTCATAAAAAATTAATATAAAGAAGTTAAAAATTAACCACACACCAGATTTTCAAATATTTACTCTCTTGGTTCATATATTTTGTCACACTGTGAGGATATCACATTTACTTTAAACTGAGGGATTCAAATAAAGTGAGCCATACAGTGAAGGAAAGGAGTCCAAGGGCAATACATGAAACTGTAGCAAATACTGTTATGACATGAGTCTTAGACCCTGTGATTTTAAACCACAAAATTTTCCCTAAATATAAAAGGGCTGATAAAGGGAAATAACATGGGATTGAATTTCAGGAAATAGAACCACTCAGGGAATTCAAGATCATCATCAACATCTTTGTTATATTTTTCTTTCTATGGCTGTTTCATTATATTTTATCTCTGGAAATGGTTTTCTTTTCAGAATTCTAGATTTATTCTCCCCCACCCTGCCAATTTTCCTTACATTTTTACAGCTCCAGTATCCATAAGGTTTAATTTGTCTCTGAATTTCTTATTTGAAATTTAAAGCTCATAATCCAAATGAAAGTTTGAAAACAACGTGCACTCACTATTCAACTAACCATGGCCAGAGAATAGAGTCACTTAATTAAATAAGACCATCTGGGCATCATTTTGGTGGCCATATGGGTAAGAGTATTGGGAAAGAGTTCTTAGAAATCTATAAAGAAAATATGTTGGAGAAGGAGTTGTTAATGATTTCACCATTAAAGGTCTTGATTTTTGCAATTATGTGATAAAACATGGTGAAATAACTTGCTGAACCACAAAACATAAAAAATATTTGTATTATAATGACATTTAGTTTAAACAAATTTTTATCATGTCCTATAACTTTACTGCTTTTTCAGAATGGTATGCATTATACACAAAAATGATTTGGGCAGGAAGAATTTGTGCAAAACAAAATATTCATTCATGTACCAAATATTTATTGAATGCTCCTTATGTCACCTCATTCTCTTAGGTGCCTGATATAAATCAAGGAAATATAGAAAAAAAGTCCTAATCTATATGGTGAAAGAGATGATACCCAGGATAAGTGAAATTTGGTGGGAAAAAAAGAGGATAATGGGAAAAGAGTAAGTGATAGATACAGGTATCTGGAAAAACAGTATTTCATTTAAAACTGAAATCAGATAGTCAAGAATGTACTTAAGATGTTCCATGAAAAGCCAAGGAGGTCAGTGTGTTTGGAGACAAGTGAATAAGGAAAGAGTGAGGGTCATATCTGAGAACTAATGTGGGTTAGAGAGCATCTATCCTATGTTGACTTTTATAATAATTTTGTATATTAGTCAATAGGAGATGGGAAGTCATGTGAGGATTTGAACACAGGTGTTTTATTTCCTGATTTACATTTTGAAAAGATTACTCTAGATGATGTATGTGTGGTTATGTGTATAATCTAATATTTGATTCCTAATAGTGAAAAATAAAGAGAACAGTGTTATGAGATACACACATGTATAATTGCTACATAGAAAGCCCCTAATACAGGTTCTATGTAGCATACAAAAATGATTAAAACCACATGTATGCACTTAATAAGTTGTCCATTTTAAAAGATAATTCATACTAAAATCCAAAGTATTTTCTATCAGCTCACTGTGGTACAGTAGAGAAGATATCAACTCTATGGTTGCAAAAAGTAAAAGGACATAAGTAAAATAATTCCCAAAAGGATAGGTGCAAAATTTCTAAAAAATAAAAGTGAACTCCTTATACAGTCATTGAAAAGTCAAATTACACAGCATACTATCCTAAGCCATGTCATATGACTTATGCATTTGTATCATTTCCCTCTCTAATCATGCTTTCTCATACTTACTAAAAAATACCTATAGGAAAAGATCAATGTCAATGATTCATCTTTATTTTTTATGATGTCTTTCTTTGGCAGTATTTGTTTACATAATGAACTCCCCTGACCCAAAAAGAGAGATACAAATAAAATTAGTCCTGTTCCATTTGTATGAGATGCACAGAGAGGAACAGTTCTCATTTTATATTTTTCAAAGCAACATTTGCAGGCTCCATCTGAAGCCAAAGGACTATATTACTTTTTAATTTTGGTAATGTGTAATCAGAGGATGACCACATTTATTTTAAATTCCTGAATGAATGCAAAGAAAATGTTTAAATAAATTTCTGTGTATTACATGAAAAAGGGCAAAAGGAAGAGTGTTGTACTAGACAACCCAGGCACTGCCTTAGAACATGGAGTTTAGGTGAGAGAAGAAAAGCAGTAATGAGCTGTGTCATATTAAAATATTTCAATAATTTTATAATATCGGGAATGAGGTATGTTGTGGGTTAAAGTACGACTAGTCTAGAAGCAAGGCAAATGATAAATCCTGAGAACTAATACAAAGTTAAGTCACCATGCCTGTTTTGAGAATACAATGGGAAACAAATAAATTATTAACTTATCTTACCAGCTCTGGATTGATATAAATATTTAGGCAAACAGACAGTAGAAATTTGGACTGTATCACCAAGAAGAATCAGGAAGTAAGTAAATGTATTATTCTTCAATATGTTTGCTATTTCATTTTTATTTGAACATGATAAAATATTATTTGCTCCTATATCATGGATTTCTAGCCCTTTAGTTATTGATAAATAAATAACTGTTTATTTCTGAGATCACTGCTAAGGAGTTCCAAAGCAGGAGCACAGCAATAAGTATTGCACTGTTCATTTATATTTTCCCAAATTTCAAAGTTTTGCTGTGATAGAAATAAGATTGCAGAAAAGGTAAACCCTATATGAAGGATTTTTAACAGTAAATGTTAATTTTTTACTAGAGAAGGTGTAGGTTTACAAAAAAATCATGTATAAAATACAAAACCACCATATAAAACCCTATCATGAACACCATATATTAGTGTAGAATTTGTAACAATTCATGAAAGTACAGTTTTGTATTGTGCTATTAATTGTAGTCCATCATTTAAGGTTCACTGTGAACTTAAAAAAAATTGTTCTAATAAAATATGTACAATGTAAATTCCCCTTATAATCACATTCACATATATACAATTCAGTGCTATAATTACATTCACAGCATTTTGCTACCATCATCACCATTGATTGCCAAAGCCTTATGATCAACCAAAATAGAAACCCTGTAGAATTAAAGCATTAACTTTAATTCAGCTACAGGACACAATCAAGAGCCCATATATATGCATTATGGGGGTCCCAGAAGAAGAAAGAGAAAAAAAAAACAGAAGGGATAATCAAAGAAATGACAGAGAATTTGCCCAATTTAGGAAATGACATGAATTTGTAAATCCAAAAGGATCAGAGAACACCAAACAGTATAAACATGAAGCAAAATATACCCTGTGATATATTGATTATACTATCAAATGCAAAGTAAAGGGATAGAGTTTCTAAAGCTGCAAAAGAAAAGCAATGTGTTACATACAAGTCTCTCAATTAGACTGAGTGTAAATTTTTCACATTCAATCACTGATGAAAGAAAGTAATGGATTAAAGTAGGTACATAGCTGAAGGTAAACAACTGTCAGTTAATAATTTTATATCTGGCAAGACTCTTCAAAATGCAGGAAGAATCTGTGAATCATTGATTGTATAGCTTCAATGGATGGCAAGGTGTTTGAATATATCTCAATAAAATTGCATTAAAGAAAAAAATTAGGAGAGATTAAGATATTCTCAGATTAAGAAAATCTAAGGGAATCCATCACCACTAGATTGGCCCTAGAAGCAATGCTTAAGGAAGGACAATAGACAGCTTTTCAAAGTGGTATAACGAAATAAAGACTGGTGGTAAAGGTAATTGGTTGGGTAATTATAAATGCAGTATTACTGTATTATATTGTTTGGTATATAATCCACCACTTACTTCCTACAGAAACTAAAATGAAAATGCATAAAAAGCCATAATAAATCTAGATTATTGAACATACAATGTACAAAGATATAAATGGTAACAAGTATAAAAAAGTGGTCAGGGCACAAGGATGTAGGAAAATTATTTGGGCATGCTATTGAAGCTAAATTGGTATCAAACCAAATATAATTGTTATCTATATAGGCTGCTTAATTTTAACCCCACAGTAACCACAAAGAAGCTATCCAGATAGAAATGAGGAGGCACTCAATATGGCACAAAACAGCAAGAAAATATAAAAGTAGGCTTTAATGGAAGTAAGGGATAAAAAAAGTTTGACCAACAATTGTTAAATAGCAAAATGGCAGATGAAGGTAATGTATCATCAGTGGTGACTTTAAATGCAAATGGAATAAACTCTCCACTCAAAAGGTAGAGATAGGCAGAATGGATAAAAAAAAGCATGACCCAACTATATTCTATGTTCTGTCTACAAGAGACTCACCTTAAAGTCAAAGATACATGTAAGTTGAAGGTGAAAGGAATGGAAACATATATACCATGAAATTAATAATCAAAGGAGAGTTGAGATGACTAAACTAATTTCAGATAAAATAGACTTTAATGAAAAGAGTTATGAGATACAAACATGGTCATTACATACTGATGAAGAGCAAAATTCAATAGGAGAATGTAAGAGTTATAGATATGTATTCACCCAACAGCAGAGTCCCAAAACACATGGAAAAAATACGAACAGATTTGGTTCTATATTAATGAAGGAGACTTTAATACACACTCTTCATAGACTGAATATCTAGTCAGAAGACCAATAAAGAAGTACTGGACTTGAAAAATACCCTAAACCAACTAGATCCAACAGACATGCCATGCATAGAACTCTGAACTTAAAGAAAACAGAATACACATTCTTCTCAAGTGTACATAGAGCATTCTCCACTATAAACTATATGTTGGGTGACAAAACCAGTCTCAGTAAACTAAAAAATATTGAAATAATACAATGTATATTTTCCTACCTCAAACGAATGAAGGTTGAAATTAGTAACAGAGTTAGAAATGGAAAATCCACAAATACATGGAAATTTTTAACATACTGTTAAGCAACCATTGGGTTAAGAAGGAAATCAGAAGCAAAATTAGAAAATATCTTGAGGTGTAGCACTTGCAGGCTTGTTCTTATGTATTTTCTTTCTTTTCCACATTACAATCAACTTGATTTTTTCTCCATCTCTTTTTCTAATTCCACTTTGTATTAGTTTGTTAAGCTTCCAGAATGCAATATACCAGAAACAGAATGGCTTTTAAAAAGGGAATTTAATTGCATTTCTTGTGCCCCAGCAAAACACCCAAACTAAGGCATCCAGAGATAGATACCTTAATTCAAGAAAGTGTGATGCCATCTGAAACATCTTTGTCAGCTAAGAAGGCACATGGTGGGCATTTGCTGATTCCTTGCTCTTGGCACCCATAGCTTTCACTTTCTGTGAATGAAACAAGGCCAGATATGCCTATAAGATAAACAACCATAGGTGTGTGGTGAAGGTCTGTTCCTGTTTGATAACCCTTGATGGTACATGAAACTGCACATCAAAAGACAGCAGTGTGTCAGAACCTGAGGGGTTCCAGAAAAATGAATGATTTTTGAAATTTCTAAATGTTAATCTGAGTACCATGCATGAGAATAGGTTTTAATAGTTTCAGACAATGGTGGAAGGAGTATAAAGCTGGATCATGCTGAATTTATTAATATGGGCTCTCTAAGAAGAGATTCTGCATGAATGATTTAGCTCAAGAGTATAGAAAGACCTTTAATGGCATGTTTGATTAGTTTACTGAATCATGGAACAAAAGATAGAATAGAATAAATGAACTTGAAATTGCAAAACTCTTGTGGTACAAAGAGGACAGCATCCAAGACTCAGGAAAATTATACTGTTAGAGTGGATTAGCATGCAAAACTGTCTCAGTCAACTCCAGAGAGTCCAAAGAACACACCTTTCATAAAAATTGTGAAAAACATAATTTAAATGAGAGGTCCAGGTCCTTGAAGAGCTCTCTATTTGCTTTATTTCAAAGCTCAAAATGACATGGAAGGGTAATACTGTCACTAAATTGTGACCTTTAAATCAATAGGGATGATTAAGGCCTAGGGCAGCAGGTTCCAGGGAGTAGCATTTAATCACCAAAGACAAGGTAGTCATGGTTACCATAATGGATAGCCGATCAAGGCAGTATTCAGATTCTGACCCTCAGAGATCTACAATATTGGATAGTTGATCATGATAACCCTAAAAGAAAAATAAATGAGTAGTCCATGGAATTCTTTCTCCACCTGTATATGGAGAAGAGTTGCTGGTCAAAAGAAGAAAAGTCTAACTAGACTCATGAAAACAGAGCATCATGACCCTTCAATTAATTCCCTGACTTGAGGCAGTTTAAACCCAGGCATACAGGGAAGGATAAGTCTCCTTCAGGAAGGGCCTCATGGAACTGAAAAAAAATTATACTATTAATCTTTCCCTCATTCTTTCCCAAAAGAAATTACAACCTTTTTCCAGGGAAACTGCACTTAGAGAAAGAAAATGATCAGAATTTTCAGGAATTATTTCATGCAAGGTCTGAATTGACACTGATTCCAGAAGAATCATTGTAGCCCGCAATTACAGTAAGGGCTTATGGAGGTCAAATGATCAATGAAGATTTAATTCTGATCTTTCTCACAGTGGACTTAGTGTGTCTGAAACACCCCTGTGGTTATTACCTCAGTTACAGAAGTATAACTGTAATATATATATATATATATATATATAATTTGTATATATACATATCATATTATATATATATATTATATATTATATATACTGGCAGAATTGTAGGAAATTAACACATCCTCTATACCTAAGATTCAGAAATTGATCTGTCAATTGCTTCTTTCTCCATACCTGTAAGTAAAGGTCAGCAGAAGCATTATATTATTACCTGGTGTTTTAGTGTGCTAAATGCCAGAAGGTGATATAAGACATATAACAGCCTTTAAAAAGGGGAATTTATTAATTTGCTAGTGTACAATTCTAAGGCCATGAAAATATCCAAGGCTATGCAAGTATCCAATCTATGGCATCCAGGGAAAGATATCTCAGTTCTAGAAAGGCAGTGAAGCTCAGGGTTTCTCTCTCTGCTGGAGAGGCACATGGAGAATATGGTGATGTCTGCTAGCATTCTCTCTAGGCTTCTAGTTTTATGAAACTCTCTGGGGGACATTTTTCTTCATCATCCCCAAATGTCTCTGGTTGTGTGGACTCTGATAGCTCTTGTGGTTCTAAGGTTTTCCCAAAATAGTTCCTTCTTTTAAGAGGGAACTTTTAAGAGGGCTCTTTTAAGAGGGCTTCAGTAAGCATCTCCACCTTGTATGAGTGGAGACACACCTCCATGGAACCCATCTAATCAAAAGTTATACTTGAGTGGGTCACATCTCTATGGAAGCAATCAAAAAACTCCCACCTAGCAATATTGAATGTGGATTAAAGGACAGAGCTTTTCTGTGGTACACCATGGATTCAAGCCAGCACATTCTACACTTTGGAACCCAAAAAGACATGTTCTTTCCAAAAACAAAATACATTCTATCAAGTCTTAGAAAAATAACTACATGGAGAAGGAACTTTTTCCCTGGGGGGCCCTCAGTTTCTTTTGTAGAACCAGATTTGGCAATAAGATAAACAATCACAAGGTTTATAGTTGAAAGATCTTTGAGAGCTCCAGACATGCCAACACCACATTCACCAGAAGGTGAATGAAGCAAGAACAGATATACCTATAAGATAAACAGCCATAGGCATGTGATGAAGGCCTGTTCCTGCTTGATAACCCTTGATGGTGCATGTAAATGCACATCAAAAGAGAGCAGTGTATCAGAACCCCAGAACCAATCAGACCTAAGCCAACAAGCTCCCATTCAATCAAGGAAGAGAACATCATCTAGTGGACCCGATCCCCTATCGACACAGTTTTCTTTATAAAAATGCAGCTCTCAGAAAGAGAGCCAAAGCCATTTTCTGTCCTTTTGCTGGTTCCCACCTGCTTTCTCCATGCTTTTCCCTTCAATAAGTCTATTATGTTTTGATCATTGTCCTGCACAGATTCCTTAAAGACTCCAACCAAACACAATCATTTCATAACAGTATCAAAAAGTCTTAAATCATATCAGTAAAAATACAAATACAATACAAAGTCAGAAATAGTACAAAATCTCATCAAGGTCAGTTACAGGTATGGTCTGTCCAAAGGCAAAATTATCCCCTGGTGCTGGCTTTGCAAAACTCAGAAGAAGTTATCTGCTGTCAGCATATGAAGGAGGGGCAGTCATAGGATAAATACCCCCATTTCCATAAGGAGAAATTGGAAGGAACACAGAGGACACTGGGCCCAAGAATTTTTGAAAACCTGGAGGGCAAACTCCATTAGATTTCTAAGTCTGAGAAACATTTATTTTCAGGGCTTTAGAAAGTGACAGTCCCAATATTCCCAAGGACCTACACAGCAGATCCAGCTCTCTCTGAATGCAACCATGGGGGACACTGGGGAGACCACTTTTTTCTCAGCTGTACCCTCTGCAAGCATTGGGGGGCTGCACATGGGCTCTCTGCCATCTCCTGGTCATACACTTAACCCTTCCATGTGGTGGCAGCCAGACTCTCCCCAATCCCCAAGGAATGTGTCCACACTTATCAAGGCCAGAGGCAGCACAACTCTTTCACTGCAATGATGTAGCTAGCCTGTCCTCTGTCTTCAGTGCAAACCCACCCTCTTCAAGTACTTGGGTAGGTTCTGCTCTCCTGACTTGAGGTTTCTTGACTTCAGATCCCAGCATCCATGGTTCTGTTTTACCTTTACTTCATCCCTTTTTTGAGTCTTTTAATCCAGACTGAAAGTAGTTCTGTTTATACAGGCCCCTCAGCACTCTTGTTGGTTTTCTATGTAACAAAGCAAGGATCATGCCCATCAGACAGAAGGAGTTTCCTCAACTCCTTCCTGGATAAGTCCACCTCTAATCCTGGCTTTCTCTGAAATGGCTGGCTGGTTACGCATTTGTTGTAATCCTCATATGGGGTACCATTCTCTGGAAGATTCACCTTTCCTGGAAGCCCAGAATTTTCCTGATCATCAGTTTCTGGTTTCTTTATACCCAAGAATTCAGTTCTCAGCTTATTTCTTTCCTATTGTATTTCACTATAAGCTAAAAGAAGAATCCAGGATGCACTTTCCACATTGAATTTGGACGTTTTTTGCTCCAAATGTCAAAGTCCATGGCTTTTAAAATTTAACTTGCAGCCAAAGCCATTAGTCAATTTTGCTAAATCATCTGCCTTTTTAAAACAAGGATCACCTTCCTTCTAGATTGCAATAACACACATCTCATTTCTGTCTGAAGCTTCATCAGAGGTATCTTGAGAGTCCACATTTCCCAACAATCTCTTCAAAGCATTCTAGGCATTCTCTATCAAGCTCCTTATAACTCTTTCAGAATCTTCCCTTTATCATTTAAAAAGGCTCTCTAACATGTCTGGTATTTGTAAACTGTAGTAGCATCCCACTCCTGGTACCAAAATCTGTTCTAATTTGATATCTGCCAGAATGTAATATACCAGAAATGGTATGGCTTTTAAAAAGGGGAATTTATTAAGTTGCTAATTTATAGCTCTAATGTCATGAAAATGTCCAATATTAAAGTAATGTCCAATCTAAGTCATCCTGGGAAGGATACCTTGGATCCAGAAGGCTGACAATATTCAGGGTTTCTCTTTCAATGAGAAAGGCACATGGTGAACACAGTGTCATCTGCTAGCTTTCTCTGCAGGTGTCTCTCAGGAAGCACCCTGGATGACATTTTCCTTTATCATCTCCAAAGGTCTTTGGCTATGTGGCTCTAAAGTTTTCTTCAAAATGGTTCCCTATTAAAGGGCTCCAGTAAGCATCCCCAATTTTAATGGATAGAGACACAACTCCATGAAAACCATCTAATCAAAAGTTACAACAATTGGGTTGTTACATCTCCATGGAATCCCTAAAAAAATTCCCACCCAACAATATTGAACGCAGATTAAAGGGGCATGGCTTTTCTGGGGTATACCACAGATTCAAACTGCAAACTTGGCAAGGCCTGAAATACACTTCCACTATCATTCTTCAGGGTTATATCCATTCTCCAATCATTTGGTCTGCAGCCCTTTACAAAAAACATCATGTTGATAATGAGACATAATTTTGAAATGAAAGCAACATCTGAAAATTAATTCCAGTGGAAAGACTTCTTTTGTGTTGTTTTTTTCCTTTCTGTTCTCAATGAGTATGTAATTAGTAAAATGATAAAGCAACTTTCTTTGTAATAGTGTAAAATTAGTAATAAAATATCTCTTTCTTTAGAAAATATGGTAAAACTGTTTACGTAAGACATTCTTAAACTCTTTTCCATGCCAACTTTCAAGTATAAAGAATATAATAGATATTCTACTGGTATTCATTATCAATTGATATGAAACTAAATGGATTTAAGGAATGGATTTCCTAAAGAATTTATTTTATTTATGATAGAAAATAAAACATATTATAATTTACTGTACAATGTCACCAATAGTTAGTGAAGGAAATCCAAAGACTATACTAGGACTATGAAGGTGGAGGTAAATAAAACCAGTACAATCAAAATTCTGATAGAAAAAGGAGACCTACAAAATATGTGTTATCAGTCATCATCTTGGATAGGATGGTTGGGTTGTTAATATAATTTAATATCATTAAAACAAAACAAGTATAAGAAGTCTAATCTAAAAGAATCAAAACAAATATATTATCTTTTGTCTTTTTTGAGGTGAACAGTCTGGGACTTGAATCCAGGTCTCCTGGATGGAAGGCGAGCATTCTACCACTGAACCACACATGCATCCTCTATTATCCTTTTAAGCCTATGGAAAATTATAGAGGAGTGCATGGGCCTGTGCAGAAATAAAACCATGATAGTTCCTGCAACTTTGAAGGCCCAGGTTAAGAGTCAGTAAAAGATTTACTAATACATGAGTTTTGCAAACTTAAGTTTTGATCACATTGATGATATTTGGGCAGGCATATAAAAAATCACTTCCTGTGCTCTGTCACCTGCTAACAATGAAGAATGTACCATGGAGAAGACAGGGACGAATGCCAAAAAAATACCTACTCTGCAAGCCCAGGCACATAAACATTCCCATGATTAAATCTGGATCAGGATCTCAGCAGTATTCACTGGCTTCACTACAAGCTGAGCAAGAGTGACAAGCAGCAGTCTACTGCTAAAGGAGACAGGTTAGGTGTTTAGAGTGAATCTCTGTGACACAGTTCTGTGGGGACAACTGAAACTGAGAATACAGCAGAAACATGGAGAAATCCCATTGGCACACTAGCCTATAACATGAAGAATAAAGCAAAAGCAACCCTTTAATAAATTGATTCCAGGCTGTAGTTCAGAAAGAGTAGCAATAGAAACAAACAAAACACAAACCATACTCAGTCATTGACTAAAGTGACCCATCACCCAGCACTAACAGTCTGATAATAGAAGCAAACATGTTCATTTCCACATTTAAATACTAGTTATCTCAGTTTCTATTCTTTAAACACAATTTCTAGCAATAAGAAAAGAGAGAAAGAAGGACTCTTTGTCAGGATATACAGCAATCATCAGCCAGAATCAGAGAGGACACAGATGATGGACCTATTAGAAAAGGACTTTAAAGTAACTATGTTTACTATGTTAAAGGAATTAATGGAAAAGGCTGTCACATATTTTAACAGAATGGGTATTACAGCTGAAATAGGGAAACAAGAAGAAAAATGAAATAGAAATACTAGAAATATATACATATATAAATGTATATGGTTGTGGGTATATAGATGTAAAGAAGTATGTAAATGTACACGCACTTTGTGTGAAATACATATATATACACACACAAGCTGGTCTGTAGAATGGTATGTAAGTCAGTAGAGTAGTCCAAAGGAAAGAGAGAGAGAGAGAAAATGAAGGAAGGGAGAAAGGATGAAAGGTAGGAAGGAAAAGAAGTGAACAGAAAGAAGGGAAGGGAGGGAGAGAGAAATGCAGGGAAGGAGGAAGGAAAGGGAAACAGAAGGAAGGGAAGGAAGAAGGGAGGGAAGGTGAAAGGTAGGAAAGAAGGAAGAAATATGATGAAACAAAATAGATTATCCAAGATAACACAATGATTAACATATATGTTATTAGAGTCTCAGAAACAAACAAACAAAAAAATCAGAGAACGGAAGAAACTAGACACATCATATTGGAATTTCTGAAAAGCAAAATCAAAGAAAAATCTTCAAGATGCCCCAAAGATGGGTAAACACTACACACAGAGCAAGAAGAAAAAAATCATAGCAAATTTTTCATCAGAATATGCAAAAGCCAGACAGCATCTTTAAAACTGAAAGGAAACATTGTTACCAAAAAATGAAACACTTCATTTGTTAAAATATTTTGAAAATGTTTTTATCAGAAATGAAGGTGAGGGTGCATGGGTGGTTCAGTGGTAGTATGCTTGCCTTCCATGCAGGAGACCCGGGTTCAATTCCCAGACCATGCATCCTTCCCCCAAAAAACAATTAAGGTGAAACAAAGGCTTTTTTTCAGAAGACAAAGTTCAGAGAATATATTCTCATTCATTCTGTATTACAAGATTAATATAAGAAGTTCTTTGAACATAAGGATTGATAATATCATGCAGAAATCTGAATCTATATAAAAATAAGGAATGTGAGAATTTTTCAAAATGAAGTCAAATATAAAATGCATTTTTGACACTATTTTAATAACCTGAAAATATACAAGCTGGCACACTGGGCATCGTGGATAGATGGCAGTGTGATCACAGGACTCAAGAGCAAATGGTGGGTACGAAACACAATGCATCCAGATCCTGCATTCCTGGAAGGCAGAAGGACAGCATTGAGTTTAGAAAGATTCCTTTGAACTAGAAATAAGAGACAAATTAATACCTGAAAACCAATTTGTTCCACTGTGATACGGCCACCTTATGAATGATATGATTAATAAAACAAAAGAACTAAAGAATAATCCTACTAGTCATTGAAATGAGATGATTTATAAAGTAATAATCACATGTCCTACATGGGTTGTTTTGATTAGAACACATGCATGTGTCCTATAAAGTAGAAATCATCATGTACTCCCTAACATATCCTCATCTAGTTTTCTCTTGAATTTAAATGGAGAAACCATTAGACAAGGTTAAATGAACATGATGATTTTCACTTTATCATCTAATTTTTCCTTTGCTGCACCTGATGGTATAATTATTCCATTTCTTGCCTCTGTGGACATTGTTTCACATTGCCAATTAATCTCTACTCTTTTTTTATTATTTTTGCCAAAATTAATTTCATGGTAGGTGTCATTAGTGGTTTGAAATGGATCACCAAGGATATTTTTACTTTTTCAGATATTCCCTGGGCACCTGGGCAGACTAAACCAATACAACATGTCATTTATGTTCATGACTGTTTATAAGGCAATCACTTTCACTGAACAGAGAGGTCAGACCATCTTCACTTCCAAAGCCATGGAGAGATGCTACATTCCCTTGCCATTGTTTGACCATTGTTTGAACTCCATAAAAGGGGGAAATATTATCACTAGTTTAATGAGATACAATCTCTGATCAGACTCCATTCTAGACTTGGTGAGGGTAAAAATGGGGCTGGCCTCTGTGCTGCTGTGGCCATAGTGACCTTGTGGCTCACCTTGTGTTAGCAGGCACTGTTACCTGGCAGAGCGTGGGCAGCTTAAATGTATGTCAGTTAATGGAAATAGAGCCACTAAGCAACCAATGTTTCACAGGTCCAAGAAGTGATGTTGGGTTACATGGCCCAAAACTGATGGGAAACTACCAGAAAGTAAGTATGAAATGCATGTCCTATTGATGTCTGAAAGTTTAGCAGCTAGAACCATGGAATTGTGCAACAGTAGTCCTTAGGTAGAGAAAATGAGCTTAGATCTATCTGCTAGAAAATCTAGACCCAAAAAGTACATTCATGCTCAGGGAGGTTTTGAAAAGAAATCTCTGAATTGCCACTTTATTCTATTTAATGTGACATCTGAGTGTGAACATGACACTTGCATAGGTAAGGAATCAGGATTAAAGGAGGAGAACAGTAATGTATACAAATGGATAATGTGTTCACCTGTGTAACATAATGAGTGGCAAAAAAGGATATTTAAAATTATTTTTCCCTTCTTCATAGAAGCCTAAACATGAGACCCAGAAAAAGCTTCAAAAACACTTCTAAACAGTTTGTTTTAAAATTTATACTTGAATATTTCCATCTGTCCCTTGGTCTTTCTGAGTCCTAAAATAATCCAGAATAATTAAAACCATATAGATTAGGTTAGATTACATTCTAGCATTTGGATCCTATAGTGT
>PVIY010046721.1:0-10355 GCA_004026745.1 Myrmecophaga tridactyla
CCACCATGTTGAACTGATTGGTATAAGTCCTTTAAAAGGTGGATCCACAGCTAACCAGAGGCCTTGGTCTGGCTAGTTCTGGGTTAGCTTGAGAGAAAACTTTCTGAGAAATGTAATTACTAAATCAGTTAAGTGCCACACCTCCACATGCACCATCCAGACTGAGCAAGTTTTATGACCGGCTTCAAATTATTTAAAGACTGAGTTTATCCTATAGACGAAACTAGATTTTTTTTTTTTTTTTAACATGGGCAGGCACCAGGAATCAAACCCGGGTCCTCGGGCATGGCAGGCGAGCATTCTTACCTGCTGAGCCACCGTGGGCCACCCGAAACTAGATTTTTAAAGACAATTATGTTTAGAGATGTCGGCAAGGGGAAAAAGGAAAAGGAAATAAAACATTCTCGAAAGGAAAATATTCCGAACATGATGTTAGAAACCACTCCAGTAGAATTTAGGTACAGAGTGAAAAGCATTCCCTCAGACAGGGAGCAGAAGCCAGGCTCTGTTGGTGGTGGGAGCAGGGAGGCGGGTGTGCGAGGAACCTCAGTTTGCCTCGTGAGCCCATGTTTGGCGTGACCCCCTCTCCAGCTGAGTTCTCTTGATTTCCTCCTCAGTTACGCGGACGTCCGGGTGGAAAGAAGGCAGGAGCTAGCTTTGCAAGAGCCATCGTCTCCAGTACTAAAGGTATGTGCTCCTGCCAGGCGGGCCCCACGCAGGGGCTCAGGCACTCCTGGGCTAACGGACAAAAGCAGAGTCTGGGCTCAGTAAAATCATTCATGTATTGTTATAATAAAAATAGTAATAATAAAAACCAAACCTCTTAGATTTATTGAGCTTTTGCTGTGCTCCCACTGCCATTCCAAGCATTTTTCGGGAACTTGCTTAGTATGAGGTGGGTCTTTATTGTCCTACCCCTTCATGAAGACACTGAAGGACACAGCAAGGTGAGCTCACCTATCCTAGGGTGACCCAAGGGTTAGAGGCTGCAGACCTGGTTAGAAAGTGCCTCTGGGCTCCAAGTGTGTGGGGGTGACTTTCCAGCCTTACAAGAAGGGCTAGAAGTCCACTTACAGTCCTGCCACAGGCAAAAAGGCTCTTTACAGTGGGGCCATTATTCCATCCCTGAGGCATGGAGTGATCTGAGCGCCCCTGCCTTTCCCTCCACCTAAGTGCTGTCGGGCTGCCTCAGGAACTTGGGCCACTGGCAGGCCTTTGTGTCCTCATGAGTGTTTTATGTTTCTGTGTTTGGGGGTCTAACCTGGCAGTCATGACAGATCCAGCTCCATGTCAGGCAGCTTTGCTATAAAAAGGTACTTACTCCCCTTCAGGGAGCCCATTCTGTCCCCCTTTGTACCACCCTGAGCTCCCAGCTACCCTTTCCCCAGGCTTCCTCTCTCTTTGCTCCTGACTTGTCAGACAAAGCACATGGGAACCTGGAGGCTGTCTCAGTTCCCCAGCTGCTGAAACAAATACCGTGCACTGGGTTGGCTTAAACAACAGGAATCCATTGGCTCATGATTTCAGAGGCCAGAGGGCTTGCTTCCTTCCAGGGTCAGAATCTTCTGGCTGGCTGACTGTCTTGTGGCTCCTCGGCTTTTCTGTAACATGGCAATGCACATGGCAGCATCTCCTCCTTTCTCTTCCGGGTTCCTTGACTTTGGCTTTTGGCTGCTCCTGTGGCTTCTCTGCCTGTCTGACTCTCCTGCTTCTAAAGGACTCCAGCAATCCAAAATAAAGCCCAGGCTGGCTCAGCGGGGCCACACCTTAAAAGATGTCTTGAAGCCATCTATCTGACTTACAGTGGGGCCACATCCGCTAGAACGCGGGCCCAGACCAAGAGCATGTCCAAACTGGTGCCCAGGTCAGACCCCCACAGGGACCTTCTGCAAGTGGATGAGAACCTGTTCCTCAAAGGGCATGCTTAAAGCACACACAGATGTTTGAAGAAAAGGAAACAGATGAAGCAAGAAAGGATGAAAGGGTTCTGTATCTCCTCAAAGACAAGAAGCCTTGGACTCTAAGAGCCACCATTATTGTATATCCCACTAAGAAAGAGAAAATGCTGCCAGTTAATCTGTGGAATAATGATTTCTTACCGTCAATTGAAAATGCATCCCATTTTCAGATAAGTTAAGATGTGAAAAAAAAAAAAGATGCCTCTTAAAATTGATGACTCATGGTTTAAGTTTCAGGGCTCGCAGTGACCACGAATCCAGAGCCTTGGGCCAGAGGCTGGCGCAGCAGCAACGGAACCTCCCTTCAGCTTCTCTGTGATCAAACCCAGGATCTCTGCTCCGCCCAGGCCTGGGGTGGGAGGAAGGAGAGACCTCTTTTGCCCATCAGGGAGCAGCTGCGTGTCTTTGCAGAGTCTCCCTGCTGGCATGGTACACGCAGGAGCATGAGATGGTGATTCACCAGCAGCCCTCTGACAGGGTGCACCTGCCGTTGCTTAGGGACGTGTTCACTGCCCAGTACTGTTGTGTGACATGTGTCCGGACAGAGAACGGGATGAAGTTGTTCGTAGGCAGGTGCTAGACACAGCGTACAGCATTGCTGAGGGACGGGCATGATGGGTCTCTTCCCCTCAGGAATTCATCACTGAGGTTTCAGGTCCTCCAAGAATCCTACAGCCCAAAGGAATTGCTGCTCATCGAATACCTTATGTTCAAACACATAAATACAATCTCAAGGTGCCAGGTTAGCAAACCCGTTTAAAGTAAAGCCTCTAGGACAGGGCTTTTCAGAGTTGCTGTGGTAATAAATCAGTTTTCTCTTTCTCTCTTTTTTTTTAAATTTAAAATCTCACTGGCCAATATTTTTATAAAATACAGAATCCTGTGCTGGATGTGATATGGGGTATTGTCAGAGGGCTGCAAAAATTTCTAAAGGCTTACTTTGTTGACCAGTGGCACACAATTTGCAAGCAGCCATGAGCCTGGAGCGGCCCTGCCGTGAGGAAGATGCAGGTCTGAGAAGCAGAGTCTCAAAACTTGACATCTACCATAATAAATACACACACACCCAGGAATTCTGTTCAGAGGCCTGTGGGTCACACATCAGTCATTTCGGCTCCACCCGTGTACATGCAGAGTGGTCACCTTTGCTGTGGCTTGTGACTCACAGGACAGGATGACAGTGTAGCCTCTCCCCCACAGGGTTGAAGACTCTGGCCCAGGGACACAGGTCAGCCTGCCAGATGCAGGGAGTGTCACCACCCACCCAGGGCTAGGACAGAAGGCGCGTGGGGTAGCAATCCCTGTTGTTTCCTTTGGCGGAATAATCACCCTAGCCCCTGTTTTCATATGCCCAGGGCAGTTTAGCCACGGAGGATGGGAAAATGGGTCGTGGGTGTTGGTCCATCACTGTGGCTTCATCAACACGCTCTGCTTGAGTGGGAAGCATCCTAGGAGCCAGGAGCAGGGAGGAGCAGGGGTCAGAAGATGGAAGGGCCACTTTCCCCATCCTCTACTCACGTAGCACCAGAGGCGCAGGGAGGGGAAGAGCCCTGTGAGGGCCCCCAGGCATTTGTCTCATTAAATGTGCAAACAATCCAGTGCTACCAGCAACCTTATCTCGAGTCTTGGATTCTGGGTGATGAGGTGACTATTTTAAGGAAAAAATAAAATGCAAAGTTAGGGATGGAAATCTAAGAAACCAAAATAGAAGATAGGAAAGTATAATAAATACTGCTTCTAAGCCTCTCAAAATCTCACCGCCCCCTTTTCTCTTTCCTCTCTCCCGCTATGCGCCTGCACACACACACACACACACACACACACACACACACACACACACACACACACACACACACACACATTAAACATGCAGATGTGTTTGGAATTGTCGCCAAACAGCTACGGTATTTCTCTCAGCACCCTCCAAAATGTTCTACGTATTTAGCAGAGTTCAAGTCATGTAACTTGCCCGTAGCGCCCCGAGGCTGGACTGAGAACCCTCTGCATGTGTTCCAGGACAAGGGCTCGAGCGCGGACCCCCTGCCGCACCCCAGTGCCCTCGATGCGGGTGCCTCCGGCGTGCACACCAGTCATTCGCCATCCGCGTCCTCAAGAAGTTCCCATAAATCCTCGCACACAGCCATGTCAGAACCCACCTGTGAGTGTGACGTCAGCAGTCGGGAGTGGGCGTGGGGCTCCCCGTCAGCCCCTGGGTGGGGAGCAGCATCCTCTCAAGGATTGTAGTCCTGAGAGGAATCTGTGGAGTCCAGGCTTCTGCCATCGCAGGGGGCTGTGCCACCGCAGGGGCTCTTGGGCAACCGCTTCTGGCTTCCTTCCCATGGGCCTTCCTGCCTTCAGACCCCCTCACTGCACTTAAGCATCTCCCCGGGGGACAGAGACACCAAGTAGATGCGATGCACATGAGATCATTTGGTAACTGGGAAAGGGCTTGATCAGGGAGCTGGTTGAGCCAGGTCGTGGAAGTGGAGCTGGGCAGTCGTGCATGCCTATTTTCTCCCCGTCTTCAGGATGGGCTGGAAGCTGGCAGAGACGCTGGACCTCTGCCAAGCCACTTCCACTCACAGTAGCTTTCCCTGCTCAGAGATGACAGCCCAGCTCTTGTTCACGCATGCCACGGCTCCTCTCTTTACTGAGAAGCTGTTCCTTGTGTGTGAAGTCAGGAAGCTGAGTCCGCGCTTTTTTGCAGCCACTCCAAGCAAGCTGATGGCAGAGGCCAGCACCACACCGCTGCCACGTGCCACCCTGCCCCAGGAGCTGCCCGTACCCAGGCTCAGCCAGGCAGCCACAACGCCGGTACGTGTGTCAGCCCAGAAGGCCTCAGCTCTGGGGTCCTCCTCCAGGACAGGGGCCTGGAGAGCCATGGGGCAGCGTCTCTCTGGAAAATCGGTGACACCCAAAAATTGGAGATTGGGTGGCAAGTAGGGGGGGTAGTTCAGTAGTTAATTGACAAGTAATTTTAAACCATTTTATACCAAAATTAACCTGGATATATATACATGGAAATACCCATAAAATACAAAATTCAGATGAATTTTAAATAAGCTCAAAACTTCAAATCTGGGGTTATACCCCACCCCACCCAGTACCCCTGGGAGCACATGTGTTGGACCCTCCCCATCAGAGGTACCCCAACAAAACATTGGAGAATCTTGGTGTCAATAGTAATATACCTGTGCATATATCCCTAATGTGTGCCAGGCCCCTCCAGAACATCGGGGAATGGCCTCTGAGAAAATTCACAGCCATATACAGTCACTGACATGCAATGTTGTGGTTATTTACTGCTGTGTAACAAGCCACCCTAGCTCAGTGGCATAAAACCGTCATTTTTTTTCATGTTCATGAGTTCTCTGGGTCATGAATTCAGGAGGGGCATGGTAGGAGAGGCTCTTCTCTGCCCTGTGATGACTGAGGCCGTACAGCCTGAGGGGGCTGGGGAAGGAGAAGCCACTTCCCAGATAGTGAGTCCCTTTGCGTACAGGCTGGCCACTGGGCTGGGAAGGCCGAAGGCCATCTACCGGAGCACCTGCACCGCCCCCTTCAGGCTCTGACTTCTCCCGCCCAGGCTGCTGGGTTCCCAGGGGCAGCATCGGGAGAGCCAGCTTTCCACAAAAGCCAACAGAGGCTGCATTGCCTCCTGTGACCCTGTCTTGGAAGTCACATAACACCATCTCTGCTCTCTCAGTCAGAACAGTCACAAGCTCAGCCATAGATGAGGGGAGGAACCGAGACCAACCTTCTCTTAGATGGTAGAAAGGTCAGAGAATTTTAGGAGCCACGCTCAGATGGTTGTCAAGTGCTTTATATGTATCACTGACACGTAGAAGATGGGAGTAACTGTGCCACTTTCCTGCTTGACCTCATTATGTACGTTACGCATACTGTGGTCAGAAAGCCGGAATTACAAATGTTGTCTTCCAATAGAGCATGGCAAAGACCACTTTCCATCTCAGCCACCTTTGCACAAATTCATAAGCTACAACCAGATATGTTGCTGTCCGGTATGGTTCTTTCTTCCACTGATGTCTGAGGGGCACAGGAGTTTCTGGGTGCACCCTTTGCCTGAGTTTCTCACTGGGAACAAAGGTCTCCTGTTGTCATCTCCACTGCCCCCACCCCCCCCCCCCCCAATGTTGTCCTGGGTGATGCTTTCTGTTTTGGTTGTTTTTTATAGTCCCCAGGGACCGGTGAAAGTCTCAGAATACATTCAAAAGATTCCCTTTCCTTTTCTTTTAAACGAAATAGCCCCTGAAGTCGAGGGTTTCATTTTTGGTCTCCACCTTGTCCCCCAAACCCTCACCGACTGAGTGATAAGGGGACAAGGACTGTGACTTGGCTCACTTCTCCGGAGACGTTCCCCAAGATTGCAGGCAGAGCATTGAAACTGCGTAGACATTTACGGCCTGGCTGAATTAGTGGGCACACGTGTGCGCGGTTGGTGTGCCCCTAAGGATTTGTCTGTTTGGGGGAAGAGCAACCATATCCATCAAGAATCGAGTCTAGGACAGGAGGCACAGCAGGGGAACTGAAATAGACCTGTCAGGCTTGGAGAAGTGGCAGCTGCTTTGCAGAACAAACCGTTGTAGGAAGGGATCATAGGCCCTCCAGGAGCTCACTCAAGGGCCCCCTGCACCCAGTGCCAGCCTTGTGGCCTCTGTGACTCCATCTCCTATGTGGAAAGCAGCACTGCCTGCCACCCCACCTTCTCCCCAGGAATGGAGGAGGCCTGTGCCTCCCAGAAGTCTTGCAGAAATACTAGTGTAGACATGCCTCCTCCTTGAGGCCCACCACACCAGCAGTTGCCCAGAGGCAGTGCTTGCTAACAAATACCCTCTCTCTTCCCCAGGTTCCCCTGCCTTCCCAGTCATCCCGTGACCTTGCACAGCAGCTACTGCCTCAGACCGTTTTGCAAAGCCCACCTGTCCCCATGACACAGGTGAATCTGGAACTCAGGGAGAGGGAAAATCTGCTCATGACAGCACTTCCCTAAGACAGTGTGCCTGATATCCTTTTCAGCTCGTGGGTGCACTGGTGCTGGTGTATACTCACCCATTTAGTCTCAAACCAAGGCCCTACACAGGGAGTGGGTCTCGTGAGGTGCAGGGGTGTCGTGTTGCGCTGGGACCTTCTGAATGCCACTGTCCCTACATCAGCCTTCCCCACGGTTCTTGTCTTCTCCAGATAAGTTCTCCAAGTTCTTTTCTTGTGCCTGTTTTCCATTCATCTTCATGAGCTTTGCTCTTCCCTCTGCCACTCTTCCATGCTTCTCTCATTCTTTACCATCCCAAATTGGGCAGGATATTCTAGGAAAGGACTAAAGTAGACCAAATGTCATAGGGACTCTCCAAGCAGCTAGAAGCTGTGAATCCACTACTATAAATATCACATTCGTTTAAAAAAAAATTTACCACATTGCTTAGTAATTCATTCATTGTTTCAGCAGTATTCGGGTCAGTCCATGCTCCAGATGTTAGGGATGCAGAGCTGACTATGGTACAGCCCTGGCCTTTTAGGGCTCGGACTTAAAGGAAGAGACAAGCATATAGAGATGCATGGCCAGACGTGTGTTTTTACAGAAACATTGAGAAACTGTTCTGACTTGGCAAGTCTGACATGGCTTCCCAAAGGAGGGGAAGGAGGATAGAGAAGGAGGAGGATAGAGAGAAGATACCTGCTAGTACATGCGTCTTGCTAGAGTTAGGCCTGGTAGATGATATGAGCTACTCATCCCGACTCCACTAATTAAAATCATCTATATTCAGCCTCATTAGGCAGAAAGATAAATCGGAATCATCTTTTTCTCTTCAAACTTGCAAGGCACATTTGTATTAAATTAGTAACATTTTCAGTCCAAAGGTTCATAAGGCGAGAATTTCTTTCACTTCTATGTCATGTATAATAAAGAATGTCTGTGTTTATAACACTTAATGGGGTGACTCAGGCTTTTCAGGAATTGAAATGTTTCATTTCTTGAACTTCATTTTATTTAATGATAACCACTCTTAGTTTGTTACATGTACTGAACTTAAGAATTATATTCCTTAAGGCATTCTTGTATAAAACAGGCTTTTCAGGTCAGACTTTTCTTTCCCTCTCCACCTCATGTGAAACAATGAGATTCCTGCAGCCTTCCCTCCCTGTAACACCAGTCAGGGAAAGGGGAAACAAAGTAAAATCCCACATCTGGAAAAATGGTTATCTTGGTAACTGCTGCCTTTCCAAAAAGCTTCCTTTCCTTGCCACTTTGTTTCTAAAATGTTTTCATGTTAGATTTTCATGTTAGAAAACATTTTCTTTCTCAAAAAGGCTTTGATGAAAGATATAATGAATAACTAATGATGGGTGTCTTACAATGTTTTGAAAAATAATAAGAAAAATCCTAGATGTCTCTAAAATTTCTCCAGCGTGGCACTGGCTCCATTGGACGTGGAGTCCTAGGGCTCCTCACAGACTGCCCAGGTAGAAACTCACCAAATGTCCCCAAGTGGCACAGACCCCGCAACGGGAGCCTTCCCACTGGATGCGGGAGACGTAGCACCTGGGCCTCACTGTTTCCTGACTCTAGATTAGAACCCACCACAGCATCCTTTGTGTTTCATTTTCTTCACTGAATACCTTATATAGCTTGTTTTCTTTCCTTCTCCATCTAATTATCCCAGCTGAGCACTTTAATTACATTCTGATTGAGATTTCTGTGATGCAGTCTGCTATAATACAGGTACTTTTAAACTCCTGTTTGGCAGTAGAACTTTTATTTTAAATGAAGTCTGGTGGCCAAGCCACCCTGGTTCAGGTGGATTGGGAGGGGTGGGCTGCTGGCAAAAGTTTTGAACTTTACCCAACTCCTGAGATCCTGGAGTCTCACCGGGAGCTGTGTGGCCTGGAGTGGGTAGCCATCTCCCAATGGGGCAGGGTTGTGCAGTGAAGACTAAAGGGGTTTACCTCTGCCTGCCTGGCAGGGTGTGGGGCTTAGCAAGTGGCAGTACCTGCCATGATTAGTGTGGCTTGTTATTTTTATTATGATCGTACTGTTCCAAAAACTGTATCAGTTATCCCATCATCCAGGGTATCCTGTGTGTGTTCTAAACGCCCCCAGACTCCTTACCCCCCTTGCATGTGATACCAGAGGGCAGAGGGAGAGAGCCCTGGAAGCATTTGAAAGGACAGTAGGTCCCAAGATAACCGGGGGGTGGGGGGGAGGGGGAGGCTGTTGGGATAGAGACTGAGAGAATGGAAGGGAAGCCACTGTGAGGAAAACAGATCGAGAGCGTCTAATCCAGCACACTCATTTTAAGAAGTAGGAAGTGCAGAGAGTACCACACACGCAGGCCTGGGGGAGGGCCAGCCCAGGGAGCGCTCCACCGCTCTGGGGCACTTCTGGCCAGGAGTATGCCATGCAGTGAGGTGCTGAGAGCGCTGGTAGAGTTGTCCTGAAGCCAGCCTCTCCTGCAGGAAGAGGGACAAAACAAAAACGGATGTCTTCCTGCACACTCACCTGCCCCCAGCCTTGTGCTCGGGACTGGTGTTGGGTGGTATCCTCTTTCCTCTCCCAGGTCGTGTTGTAGCAGGCCTGGGGAAAGGCCAGGGGCGAGGGGCGATGGGAAGCTGCACAGGCTGCAGCGGGTGTGAAAAACAGGGCCTCCCTGAACACGCCCTCACACTAAAGCTAGGCCCTTTGTGAGCTGCTACGTATGGAGCCCGGCTCACCAGAGTCAGATTGAAGGTCATGGTAAGACCAAAACGTGCCAGTGGAGTTGTCACACACAAACGGCCATGTCCCCTATGAGGAAGTAAAAATAAAAAAGGAGTCTTTGATGCTCTGCTTTCTTTTATCTCCTAGCCATTTGTCTGCCTGCTTGAGCCTGTAATATGGGTTTGTAGGTTCCACTTGTGAAATTCTGGAACCTTCACAACGTATAGGGTCAGTTAGGCCTACAGGCAGAAGAGCGTGCTCTGAGCAACGGGCCTGAGCTGAGCTCACCCAGGGGACTCCTGGGAGGCCCAGCCCTCGTCCCTGACCCTTCCGTGACCCAGGGGCCATCGGGAGTGTTGGGAAGGAGCACTACAGAACTGGAAATAAGTGTGCAAGACTGATCGAAACAGCCACAGACATCTGTCTGCAGGGCTGAATAACGCTTTTTTCTGCTTGTGTTTTGGTTTTGCCTCCACCTTGCAGTTTTCCGCACAGTTCAGCATGTTCCAGACCATCAAAGACCAGCTGGAGCAGCGGACGCGGGTCCTGCAGGCCAACATCCGGTGGCAGCAGGAAGAGCTGCACAAGATCCAGGAGCAGCTCTGCGTGGTCCAGGACTCCCACCTGCAGGTCAGGCCCCTGCCTGGGCCCTGCTCTCGCCCCTCTGGGGGGTCACTCCAGCC